>JAUMGZ010213360.1:0-11834 GCA_032359645.1 Pododesmus macrochisma | reverse complement strand
TTCAATCACATGGTGTCTTACACCTCAATAATCCTTATTTGTCGTGATCCAAATCGGACTTTGTTACTGTCATATATTATTTCATTCTTTGCTAGTCAGTATATACAGCTTATACGTATAGTGACACTTTTACCCGTGTGAACGGGGAGATACAGGGTTATGTTGCTTACAATAATACTTATGTACTTGTATGTGTCTTTTCAGACTGTGTTCATTGTTAAATAAACACATGACAACAAACAGAACAAGATCTCATTTACTTTAAAGCAAGAAAATATCATTTTCCCCTATTATTTTACACAAAATTTTGCTTATTTTGGGGTACATAAGGATTGGTACTCATCTACGCTAGTCTGGTTACCTCCCCTGCAATGCTGCGCAATATATTATGACACACCTGGGAACCCGTTTACAATCACGGTACCACAAAGTGTTAATTAATATCAAAACGGCTAGCCGTACTTTTATGTAATTTTATTTTTTAAAGCGTTTTGGTAAGGTAGGTTACGTTTTGACCAAATGTGGGTACGTTCTGGTCTAGTCTGGTTACCTCCCCTGATGCTGCGCAATATAGTTCTGGTCGTGGTATAATACGTAGATCTACGTTTTGGTCATGGTACGTTTTGACTATAATTATCCCAAATCCCGGTACCACTAAAGTGAAATAGTTAATTAATATCAAAACGGCATGCAATACTTTTATGCAATTTTTTTTAAGAAAACTTTGATTTGATTTACTTTGAATCGATTTATCGACTTATTTAAACTTATTATGATAACTGAATCCGGATCACGTTACATTGTCGTAACTTAGATTGCACTTTCAGTTTGAAAAAGTAAACTGGGAAGTGAATGATCAAGACTACGATGTCCAGTTGCTGTAAGTTGTAAGTGGTGCTGACATTATGTCTAAATGACATAACAGACGCTGACGCTGTGAGAAACATAAAATCAACATGACTGCTAGGCGTAATACTCATTTTATACCATTTTACAACGTTTCTCCAACATGAAAATGAACTGAAACGAAACTGACAGGTTGTGTTTTCCATAGCTATAGCCAGTATAGGTTGGGTCACATTGAGATTTACTAAACATTTGAGACATGTCAATTTTAATCTTTCAACACATTGGGCAGTACTGATTGTTTCGAAACTATGTGCTTTTCCAGGGGTAAAAAGTAAGATTTGAAATTCAAATCGCCAACAGGGCCAGCAGGATTTAAAAATCACTGGCCCTCCCTGATCTTCACTGGTCCAACAAAACGTTTACTGATTTATAGAAAAGATCCACTCAACTTTTATTGAAAAGTGAAGTATTCACTTGAAACACAAAACTCGACTTTTATTGACAAATGTATGAATTAATGTCTGGCCATAAAAAGATACACTTCAACTCTAGATCTGCCATCTTAATCATCCAAACAAAACTATATATAAGGCACACAGGCACTTGTTTCAATCAATAACCCCTCCCAGACCAATGAAATTGAAAAATCAGGGAGCTTCCCCATTCCGAAATATCAAGTTTGCTATATTTATCTACTGATCTCCATGGAATATTTACTGGCCTGACGGACTTGTCGGGTTATCTATTGCGCTGACCCGACTGTTAATCTGCTATCCCCGGGCCAGCAGACCAACGGTTTTTTTTACCCCTGCTTTCAAAAACAAGTAGGTCTACATGAAACAAAAGTAAAGACCTCAAAAACATGAAACGTTAAAATTTCGCACAGCAACAAGTTTTCATAACGATAAGTAGTACCAACATGATGTCATACTAATAATCCGTCAAAGTTACGCGTCAAGCTAAACACTGACATTGACACCTATAATGCCTTGTTAACACCTTTTAAGCAGTCGACTGTAAAATATACAATGGGTGCACACGGATTGCTTGTTCTGGACATGTTCCGGGTTGTTCTGGACAGTTAAGCATTCTAAGTGAAATGAAACAGGAAATCACTGTATACATATTATATTGTTAAAAAATTAGTACAAAATGAGAAAGTTTATATAGATCGAAGCAGGGCTATCAAAGAATGCCATCACCAATTTTGTTACGTCACTGTAATTATGACATATGAATCAACCGAGGAGTGAGTCTACACCACCTCTTTTCACGGCACAGGTCGAACTTGTCGGGAACTTGTTCTGCAGCACTTAATTGGTAACGAAGAACAGCTATGCAGGATGTTCTGGACAGTGACCCTTGTAAACACTATATATTCGGCTGTCTTTTCAAAATGAGGAGCGCACATGTACATGAATTATCGAAAACAAGGCTTTGGTTTTTACTTTCGTTTTGATATTGGGGAATTTGGGTCTTTTGGGTCTTTGATTAAAAAATTGAGTGAAATGATATTTAAATCATAAATGGTATAACCTCACTGTTCCAGTTTTGACTTGACTACATATCTATTCATAGATCAATGGTTGATTGGTATTGTGTCAGATGTACACACAATATACTAAAGCTACCACTCTTGTTAAACCAATATTGTACAGTCAGAGCATGATGGCATTGTAAACATGTCACAACAGCCTCTAGACATACAAACAAACTCCAAGTATCTTGTATATAAATGTTCATATTATACATGTATTTGAATATAAATAAGTATATATATATTTGTTTTTTCTTTCATATTTTAATCAGAGAGCAAAAAAGAAACATGAATATTGGTAAAGGACTCGCAGAAGATTCCTACACAATGTATGGAGAGGGCATAAAACGTGGCCTGGCATACATCATTGTGAATGAAGAATTTTACCACAAAGATTTTAGGAACAGACCTGGTGCTAGTGAAGATTATAGAAACATGAAAAAAATATTCAAACAGCTTGGATATAAGTTGTTACCATTTAAAAACAAAACTGCCATTCAAATGAAGGATATTCTACATAAAGGTATTACATGTATTTAGGTTTCTTGGACATTTTACCCTATAGAAATTAAAAGTTTGAGTCAATATTGACTTAATTTTCTTGTCTTCTACAAAGGGGTGTAATAAAGTGAAAAAATCTGCATCAGGCCAAATAAATTTAATGATTAGGGTTTACTACCATCCCAAACTTTTACCCACTGTGCTGAACTTTTTATTGGCTTACACTTAAAACCAATTATGGAAAGTGCTTAAAAGTTTTTGTGTCCAGTTTTAGATGCTACATATGAAATCTTGTTCTTCTGGCATTTTAAACTCAATTATTTGCTTCATAATGGACCTTTTGTGATTAAGTTACTGTATTTATATTCTTTGTGCAAGTGTGACGTACTTCCGCCTAGATATACCGCGTACTGGTTCCAAACAAATCGCTCAGATGTAGACGTTATCACTTCACTGTAAAGCACTGCACTTCAACGAACAACATACTAGATTTATAATGAAAGGGGTTACACTATTAAATCCAACCTCATATTTTCCATCAACGCCGACAGTGTTTTGTTTTTATTTGTTACTTCTTTCTGTGAGGAAATATGCCGTAAATAGCCGAGACAATATATATTACATTATGCGTGCGTGAATACACGATTTCACAAGCTAGTCTACGTGCTCAAAAGTAAATACAGTTAAAAAAAACTTATTAATAGAATTACAAAATATGTTGAAATAATATTTAATAATTAATGTACAATAATTCTTTATGTTATCAATCAGCCGACTTTTTCTTCTGCATCTTTGGTAAACCGGCGTGTTATCTTCGCTTACTTATAACTGCTATTAAGTACAATTTAAACTATTGCAGACCTACTATTTTTTACAAGCGAAGTTATGTTGTAAATACTATATAGGTAGTAACTTAATTGGCGTCATATAGATGTGATATCCTGTATCATCATCTTGACACGTTGTTTATTGCTATCACTGTAAGGTGTCAAGTCGCCATCTTGGTTCTTTTGTTTGGAACCAACCGCCGACGTTGCCTGGGTGTTACTATACGCCAGCATACGTATCGACAGGAAGTTACGCAAGTGCTTGGCACAGCGAATGCCCTGTTGTAAGAGAAATTGTTAGGTTAAACAGGAATCTATTGACAATCTTCACACTTTGTTTGATAGGTATTAAACCAGGCAGATGAAATTGTTAATACTTACAATAAAGACTTTTTAAAAGAAAACTATAGATATACATATTTCTATATAAAAGATTTGGTTATAAATATTCATCTTACTAGGATGATAGTATTACAAAAATAGGTAAATAGTATTACACAGATTAACTATCACTGTAATGTGATTGTATACATACCCATTTGAAAGCATCACATCCATTAAAGAAGGATGTAAAGTTTGGACAGGTCCATCTCTGTTCCTTGTCGGGTCCCTTCTCTTCGTTTTCTTCTTTCCCTTCATCTCTCGATTGTTCCTGTTTTGCATATTGCTGGTGATTTGCCCTTTCTGATGCAGTGCCACTAAAATTACAACAACAACAATTGATGAGGAACTGTGGAATACTATAAAGCCAAGACAGCTCAACCTCTCACCAATGTTTCTTTTAAACACATTTTAAAATATGTTGGACTGATTTTTTTTTAGAAAAGTCTCACGACAGATTGATAACACGCCTCTTTAAAAGATACATCCAATCATATTTACAACTTTTAAATCATGTAATTTAAAAAGCAGAGTTTATACATCTAAGTTCCTTCAGTTAACTCTTTTTAAACAAAATCAAGTTACTTAGTTACAAAGATTAGAGGAAAATAATCAAAAAATACTTTAATATTGTCCATGTGTCTTGTTATTAAGTACAAGTAAGATGCATGCCCATATATTTTACAGTGATTCGCCTAGAATATGACTCAACTGACTAACCTGCTTGCACAATGTGAGTGTCGCCTATGAGCATTTGTCCAGAATGTTTGTCGAAGTGATGGTCGTCCTCCATCCTCCGAACATTTCTCTACTTCCTCCTCCTTACAAACAGTAGCCGAGACACGTGATCCATGGAGTTGCTGTCGGATAGCTGTTCAACATAAAAATTATCTATCTTACTATACATGAATATATACTTTTTCATTTTCTTTGCTAACTGATAACTTTAAATAAACACTAATACAGATTTGCTTCTAATTTTTTCTTATTTTAAATAAAAGTTCTAATAGTCTTATTAGATGTTCACACCTTAATATTGAACTTTTATCATTTTAATTGGTCAATACTCAACAATCATTTGTTCATTTCTAAAATGTTCTTTTGTTAATGAAACCAGATTTTGTCATTAGGTTTTAATCATATATGCAATTAAGCTAATTCCAATTAATGCTGTGATTATTTTTCTGACACTTATATTATCAGATCTAGAATAGATTATAAATTTAATATACATATATACAGATTAATTGTTGAATAGCTTATCATTTTATCATCAATAAATAATATTAGCAACTTGATTTACATGTATGCATATGCATAAATAGAAACTATTTACAGAAATGCATAATTCGAATTTTGAATTTACAGGCAATGATTGAAATTACAAATTCTCAAACACAGATTGTGAAGTATATACTGAATATTGTTCACTCATTATGGTGCTGATTATTTATGTCCTTTTTAAAGATGTTCAAATTTCCAAAACTTGTGTTTCTTTTCTTAATGTGGTTTAAAACAATTATTATTCAACATTTGCAACTGGAAATTGGTTCAGATATTTTACATTTGATAAATTTCTTGAAGGTCACAAGCTCCTTTCCTACCAAACCTCAAAGGGGCTGCTGATAGGCCTAATGCGGATCATTTCTTATCTATCAATCAATTTATAATAACTAACATTTTAATGATATCCAAAAATTGATTTATGCATATATATGTATAATTCGAATTATGGATATCCAAAAATCATTTTTGCATATATGCATAAGTCATGTTAATTTATCGTTGGATATCAACTAATTGAATAATACATAATTATGCATAAATGAATTATGGATATCCATAATCAAATTGTGAATATCCATAAATGGAGTATGCATATAAATAATTTATGCATATTGGTCAGCAACCAGTTATCGCCATTTTTTGCATGTTTTTCACATATAATTTTATAAATAGTAGGTTTTAGATATTATTTTCACATTGAAAATAGGCTACCAAAAAATCTCACAGAAGATACCCTGATAGTTTTGTTTGGGCTCTAAACGCATTAAATACAGCCCCTTTTGGGGTCGGCGAAAACGGTGACCTTATTTCATGGACAAGGACCAATTATTGCCACTTTCTTTCCTCCTCTATTTCTGTTTGAAAATATTGCATGATAGCAATTATATCTTATGCATTTTTTTTTAATAAAACAATGCACTTTTCATTGATACTGTGAAGAAACATAGCAACACAGCAGCATTTGTTGTTTTGTGAGAATGTTTTAATTAATTAATTAATTAAACTATAATTGGATTAATCAAGTTAGTCTCCCTGATTTTCACTTGGAAGGTAAAAGGCGTGATCTATGTTTAAAACGACTATTTAAGGATTTAGTGGATTGTCTGAACCACGAGGTAAGACTATCAGGATGTAATGTGAAAATTCTATTTTTAGCTGACTTTTCTGTCAGTTTTACCCGATTTCTCTGTAACCTCCAATTTTTTAGCAACAAAAACTTCACAGTTGATGTAAATATCAAATGTTTTAACTGCCGTTCAAATTTCATAAAATTTTATACATGCAGGCGTCCACTTAGTAAGTTTGGGCGATAATTGGTACATAGGGATATCTGGTATTAGATATAATTCATTGATGCATGGATATCTATATTTTATAATTTTGTTTATGCATAATTAGGGAATAAATAGTAAAACAGCACCCCATATAAATCGATTTATGCAGATGCATAATTCGAATTGAGGATATCCATCATATTCCAGGGGTAGAAATAAGATTTGAAATTCAAATGGCCAGCAGGGCCAATAGGTTTTACAAATCACTGGCCCTCCCTGATCTTCACTGGCCCCACAAAACTTTTACAGATTTATTGAAAAAGATCCACTCAACTTTTATTGAAAAGTGAAGTATTCACTCAATACAAAACTCAACTTTTTAGTTTTATTGACAAATGCATACTCTGCTCATTTCCCACTAATAACATTTATCATGACTGATGATAGCATCTTTTTTGTCATTTTTACACCTGGTGTACATACCGTATTCGTTTTAATAAACGCCCTATCTCTAATAATCCCCCACCCCCCTACTCTGACGCCAAAACTAGTGACTTTTACCTCCCTTCAGTGGATTTTGACAAACCTCTAATAGTCGCCCCTCCCCCACCACCACAGCACATACATTGAAATCAACAGATCATCATCTTTACCTAGAAATCTTCTTTCTCAGCGTTGAACATATCTCCTGTGTTCCCATTTTCCGATATGATTTGACAGGGACGTTTTGGAACGTGACCGACTGTCCGTTCGTTTTTCTTTACTATAATATCGTTTGTAATTGTTGCAAGGCTTCGTCAGTTAAGGACTGCATTTTTCACGGTAAACGTGATGTAACTTTATTACTGAAATGTGAAGTGCCATGCAACACATGTCACATGATGTGTCATGTTTGTTTTGATTTACATCGCGCACGTGTACACTGAAAAGTTCGATCAAGGGGAGCAACTCTATAGGAATTATTTCGGCGGGAAAGCCAGGCATGTCTGAATCATATGTATCATTACCTGTTTACGCTGTTAGAATGGCTGGAATAATTTGACGTAGTTATATAAGATTCTTTTATGCTTTATTAATAGATGATTTGATAAAAGCGTTTGAAAATTTTGTTTCTAATAAACGCCCTCCCACGAAATTTATTGTGGTATTTTTGGCTTGTTTCCAATAAACAGATCACGGTGTAAATGCTCTACCTCTTACGACTACTTTTTGAAGATAAATCTGAACAGATTTCTGAACAAAAATTAGGGGGGTCATTTTACCATGGGGGGGGGGGGTTCAATCTACCATGATGAAATATTGACCTTGGAGTCAATCTACCATATGGTATTTTGACCCCAAGGTCAATTTTTCATGGTTTCAAAATACCATAGGACACCAGAACCTCTCGGACCAAAGCCATTAAGATCAGATCAAAGACAAGTTGGGAAAATATCAAAGACAACTAGAACCAGCTGTTCAAAGACAATTAGGACCATTTCCTATAAGTGTGCACTGTCACAAGCAGACACTGCCTCAATGTGACTTAGAAATTAGTTGACATTAAACCCCAATAAAACAATAAACAATTCAATGGGTGCATGGCATATTGTAAAAATTCAGATAAAAACATTTTTAAACATAGGAACTTAATTAAATCAGAATAACCTCTTGGCAGATTTGTCGAAATCTGAAACAAACAGACCTATAATTCTAGCCTCAATGATAATCTCCTGTATTTTATATATACCGGTAGTGCTTAGATTTAAAGTATGACCCTCAGAATAAATCAACAGCCAATTTCTACTTCAGTTGTCTCTGATTTAACCGTCCCTTGGTGATCACAAAAGGTACCTTTATACCTAATAAAGATGTCAAAACTTGCATTAATAATAATTGTCAAAGTCAACCGCTGGTTGGACCCTACAACTTAGCCACTATTGGTGATATAAATCTTGATTTATAAAGCATATTAATGTAAAAGAATTGGCAATAGACTCATCCCTTTACATGAAAGTCCTCAAACTCAATGTGGAAAAAACAAAGGTAGTTAAGGATACCCTAACTGCTTCTGACAGTCATTTGTATCCTTGTAGGATATCCCTTAATTGTTACATCCTCTTGATACCATAATTTCTGAGTTTGAATTGTTTTTTGCCCTTGTATATACATTTGTACATGTACATCAAGTATTTATCACCATCCAAGATTTGAGTTATCATGTTTGTTTCTTCCACAGAAAAACTCCTGTTATGTTTCTATGTGTTGTGCCAAAGGAAGTAGAAAGTATGCCACATTAACAGAGCAACAGAAAGAGAAGCTTGCAAATGGCCCTGATCTACAAGATTTTGTGGAAGCAGATTTAGAGGTCGTTCAGCCACCAGGAGAGATACCACCTAGTATTAAACAGAAGAAAGGAGAAAGGTACATATGTAGATCTAGATGTAGGAAAAAGCAACTTGTTGTCAACTTTTAGTAGTGATATAGTTCCTAAGTGGAAAAAAATACAATTCATCAAATGTTAAGTTAGAGCCAGAGAGATTATTGGCCTATCATTTTACATCATACATGAAGAATGCTGTATTGAAATGTTTATATTTTAGGGTAAGACTACCACAATGGTTGAAAACAGAAATACCAATGGGAAAAAACTTCCATAGACTGAAGACAAACCTGCGAGATCTCAATCTTCACACAGTATGTATCAAATCAACATGTTCAGTTCTGAGTTTGGTAAGGAAACCAAAGAAAAATGATTTTAAGGATAGTTATATTACTTTGGACTGTCAGTATCAGTAAAGAACTAGTGATGATGTGATGTATATCCTGTTTCTGTAATACTTGTATTTATTCTGTGTCTATGATATTATATTTGTAGGTGTGTGAAGAAGCCAAGTGTCCAAACATTGGTGAGTGTTGGGGCGGAGGAGAGCATGGTACAGCAACAGCAACAATAATGGTATTAAATTGTTATTACAAACTCCTAAAACTATAATAGTTATATATACTAGATGTTTATAATGTACAAGCATTGCATACAAGACACAATAAACATATATGCAGTCATAAGTTCCATGTCAATCTGTTATCTAATGAAGGAATATTAATGAGAGATTTTGTAAAATATTATGTGACTATAAGTGTTGACCTATATAATTATGATGGTACAGCACTACACTAGGGCTTGGATGATTCAGGATTTTCTCGAATCGGTTCGATTTTGATTCATACCCTCTCGATTTGATTTATTTGGATTCGATTTGATGAATATTTATTGACCACAAATTTTGTCATTCACTCACAAAATATCAAAACTGAAATAGATCACACATATGTACCTTTATTACGGGTCAACAAAACAAAACTGTTAACAAACAATACATGGATTAAATTATGCGGAATTCATGACCATATTGATTAACATTGGCAGGAAAACAGTCATAGTTTTGTCTACTTCCTCTCATTTTCTAAAATTCAAGTTGTTTCCACAATTTTCGCCGCAATTTGTATAATAGTCTAATCAATTGGAGACTTATTTAGAAATATATTGAAATTAGTAGTGAAATGGCTTTAAAATCTGAAACTAAGAATGATTATCTTTAAATGTGTGTATGGATAACTCAAATTCTGTTTTTCATTGAAAGAGGAAGAGTTAATTCCCTTGGATCGTACAGATAAGATGTGTAGATATTGTATGTATTTCACTCAGAAGATAGACTTTGTCATGATGATATTCTTAATCTTTACTAAGCAATGTCAGTCTTAACATTGAATTATGCATTGGTGTTGTTATAATTAAAACAAACAAATTAGATGATAAAAAATTATTTGTATTTGTATCTATAAAAACTTGCAGACAATACATGACATAAGACTCTTCTCCGATGCCCACAACTTGTAAGATTTTGTTTGGATTAGTGAATTGTTCTAATAGTTCTGCTATATCTTGTATATTAGAATATCTAACTTATTTGTTTTGGAAAAAAAGTGCTAGAAAAAGATAAGGGTGGCCTGATGCAGACTGACTATATATGATCTATAATAAACCATTCAGTATGCAGTCTCACTCTACCAGTGCCCGGGTAGCACATCATTTCATAAATTGTTATTAATATTTGATTACTGCATGCAATTGTTTATTCCTAGGTGTTAGGAGACCAGTGTACAAGAGGGTGTCGGTTCTGCTCAGTAAAGACTGCCAAAAATCCTCCCCCACCAGATCCCAATGAACCCATCAACACAGCTAAAGCCATCGCCTCCTGGGGACTGGATTATGTTGTTCTCACATCTGTTGATAGAGATGGTAAAATTATTTAGTTAATCCATTTTATAACATGTTGTAGCATAATTACTGCCTTTCATTCTACAGATGATGATTTTAACATTAACCATTCACAATTGGAACATATTATTTTGGAAACTGTATATGATTAACAACCTGATACATAGAATATAAGGGGTTGCAATAGAAAAGGCAAAATTAAGCTTCTAAAAATTTATTAAGACTAAATAAAATCAATTACTTAGTTTTCAGGACATTATTTATAAAAAAAAAAAATGGGAAGGGTGGCTTCCCCCTCAATATTGAGAAAAAAAATTGATGAGAGGTGTAGGTTTTTAGGTCACCTCATCCGTCGTGTGTAGTGCATTAACAATTACATTTTGAACTGAAACTCAAATACACCTGATGAGATTTCAATGAAACTACATAGGAATGTTCAGTATACTGTCCTGACAAAGTGTTGTTATTTTTCAGACGGGTCAGACATCAAAGACGGCCACTGGTGGCCATTTTGAAAATCTGTTTTTTTTTTTTGAAAAACAGTTATTGCCAATTATCTTAGAAATGGTAGACTTTTTGTTTACATATATACATAACAAAGTTGTAAGAAATTCGACAAACAATATTTAGGCAAAGTTTCAAGTTCACAGGGTTAAAGGTCAAAGACATGGACACATCAGAAGACAGAAAATGCTAATTTTCTCAAACTGTTAAATTTTTGTTTACATATGTACATTACAAAGTTGTAAGAAATGAAACAAAGAATATTTCGGCAAAATTTCAAGGTCACAGGGGTCAAAGCTCAAGGTCACCAACACTGAGGAAGACTGAAAATGTCAATTTTCTCAAAAACAGTAGACTTTTTGTATACACATATGTATAAAAGAGTTGTAGGAAATAATGCGAGAAATATTTTG
>JAUMGZ010213349.1:0-11835 GCA_032359645.1 Pododesmus macrochisma | reverse complement strand
CCTCTGGACACGTGTTTCAAACAACCCAGTTCTCCTCAGCAAAGGTGACGTTATAATAGATATATAGAATTAAATATGACATCATGACAACACGACTAAATCAGCTTTCCAGTACGACAAAACCTTTTCTCCCTTTCGTCTGTATATCGTAGAGTCGCTTTGCATAACAAAGGAAGGAGAATAAATTGTTGGTCGTAACGGTCAGCTATAATTTTATTATTAAAGTAATGTCGCCTTGCATGTTATAATATTGTCGCCTTTTATAACTGCAACGCGACAACGCAAAATAAGCTGCAATGAGCCATACAGAAATCTGATATCCTTGGTGATATCCTTGGTACGTATTTTGTTTATTTTTTTAAAAAAAAAAGATGAATACAACCATGTGCAAATGGTGTTCTTGTATTACTGCCGATTTTATGTGACGTTTACCTCTACAAGTCATAATAGTTTTGTTAAGAATATTCAAAAATCAATACACCATCGCATAACATGCAAACTATATAGACTTGGAGTGAGGGTTTTACGGTCGGGAAATCTAATATACACGATTAATGACATTTTGTTGCTAAAAAACACCTGCTTTATCCAATTAAGTTGGCCCTGTGATATATATCAACGATCTTTAACGAGGATCGTTACAATTTAGAACCTTGCAGTGTCTGTCAGTTTGGTGGGTTTTTTTGTTTATTACTCAAGTATCCAAAATAGGTCATGATACGTAATAACCAACAAGTAAGACTTTTCGTGAGATTGGATGATTCTAAACAAAATTTGGATAATTACTCAAAGATGAACATCATTCACGAATGGGGTAATATGCATTTTTTTTCTGTGAACCAATTCGTTTGGTGTTCACTATGGAGGAACCAAAACAGTCTAGGGCTTAGCATTTAATTTGTTTTTATATTGCGTTTGAGATGAAATGAAATATGTTTCTTGTTTATTTGTTTTATTTTGCATTATGTTTATTGTTAACTTAAATATACAAAAATGCAACCTGAAACATGCCTCCCATGAATACTATATTTATAAGAGCCAATACTCTGCTTGAGACAATCCGTCCCGGATTCCAGCCGTCATAAATGGACGCTATACATTCCTTTTTAGAAAAGACAAGACTTCGGTAAATCAAAGCTACAGAGCCAAAGGGGAGGGGGAAATCACGATGGCTATGATGTACAAAAAAAGTATCAGTTATATATAACGAGGAGAAAGTGGTGGTATAGATAGAGAAGCTTAATGGGAACGGTAAAGTATTTACACAACTGATAGAATGGGAAGGAGGATGAGTTGATGCAATGGTGTTTTCGTCTTCTAGCCTCGAACTGTATCATGCCAAGTAGGAACAAATCATGTATACCTGTTCGTCAGGCTAGCTATATATAAAGTGTCCCGTTTGACATATCCTGAAACAGGACCAACAGAACAAGCGTTATTGACACACCAAAAACAACTTTATCAAAAAGCTACCACCAGATGAACTAACAAAGCGTCGAACCAACTAAATTAGCAAGAACTTATATACATTTACAACTAGTTTCCGTTACCCTTCAATTTTCTTTAAACTCGTGACCTTACCTGGGCGGTCTAACCTACATAGCTTTCGAAGGCCATAGCCAATCTATATCTGATCCACTTCGTGAATATACGACATCGCAATACGACTGACGATTATATTTTACTTTTGTCAAAGAAAACGGGGGAACATTAATATGGGCGTATTTTATGTACAACTGATCACACGCAGATATCTTAAGTTATCTTATCGGGTTTATACAACGACATGTAAAGACAGACCTATCTAATCAGAAATATCGTCTGCACCATACTTGTAAACGTAAGTTATATGCTTCATATTATATGCATAGGGCCAATTGTAAAAACCTGAGAATAAAAAGAAAAGTGAATAAAGGACATATGAAATCATACTATATTTCCAAATATAGTACTTCTACAGACAATTATTGAACTTGTCAAAATGCCTTAGAGGTCCCGCGTCCTTCGGAGGGGACGCTCAACTGGCGGTCCCATGTTCTGGGATTTTAATCCCCTGCTACATGAACGATAAAGAACCCCGTGTAAAGGTCAACAGAAGTAAAAGCGGAGCCGCGGTTACATGGGTTCATCTTTCTTTCTTTCTGAACTATCCATATAGATTTGTTTTCCCGTACCTGTCACGACTTCTCTTCAAAAACCGAGGAAATATTAATTTGGGTGTGTCCGTCCATCCCTCTGTCCAAGCTGTAAGGTTCGATAGAAGAGTAGGCGGAAACTCCGTTGCATGGGCACATCCTTCATTCTGAACTATCTCTATTCCTTTTTGTTTCCCGTTCCTATCGCCGCTTCTCTTCCTGTCCTATCTTTTGGTTTTTCTCCTTTGGTCTTTTGTAACAATATCTTTAAAAGATTCTGGACGTGACGTTAAGCCCTGTCTTATCTTTCCCTTTTGGTCCAAGGTGGACTTTTCTAATACACATCCTGGTCGTCGTCCGTCGTCGTCGTCCTTAACTTTTCACATTTTCGACTTGTTTTCCCAAATCACTGGACCAATTTCATCTAAACTTGGTAAGAAATATCCCTAGAGGAAGGGGATTCAGATTTGTTCAAATGAAGGAGTGAATTTTAATAAACTAGGAGGCCTAGAGCTTAATGCGTTAGTATATAGTTACTTTAGGGCATGTAGAACCCAGTTTGTTCAAGGTGTGACCCTGGGTTCAAAATGGGTTACGCAAAAGTATTCAAATGCAAATATTTTAACGAGATGGACGTTAAGGCCCGATTGGTCTCTTGTTCTCATTTTATCTTTTGTCACAATATCGATGAAATATTCTGAAAGTGACATTAAGCCCTAATTCACAAGCAAATCCCGCTTTGATTTCCTGTTCCTGTCGCCGCTTCTCTTCCTAATCTGTCGTTATGTTTTTCTTCTTTGGTATTTTGTCACGATATCGGTGAAATACTGTGAAAATGACGTTAAAGATACATACACTACAAAGAATAGTTAGAATTGCTTGGTTTTTAATTTATTTTAATAAAGTATGTAGGGTTAGCAACTTTTTGTTAATTTAACCAAATTTCAAAAAATAATTAAAATTTATAATTCGCCCATTTTGAACAACACCCCCAAATCTTCTTCACATGTTTATTGCTCAGGACAGATATTTAGACAGTGTTGGTGTTTTGTGTTTATGTTATCGGCCATAGTTTATTCAATGATATAGGTGTATAAGGATATGATGTTACCTGAGCACGAGAAACAGTGAATTTTGCCATGGCTTACATGCGTTGCATTAGAATAACGGGACTTTTAACGGGTATTGATGCTATTTTTAACTATACTACTGTCCCGCTCAGCTACGTATGCATACTTATGAGAGATACTGGCCGATCAGGAGACGGGTCTTCGTTAACTCTTCAATATTTCGCCGGCTTGAACCCTGGTATAAATAAGTAAATCGAAAAACCAAGACAATATTCTAGGCCGTAAGTCCATGGAAATTGGCAAACAATAAGAAAACTATGGACGCACACAGAAAAATGAACCAAAAATACATTTATTAACTTATTAAATGTATTCATTTTAAGATACATCACTTTATTATAGCGCTATTATAAATAATTCGTGTTATTTAAGTAATTGCCTACATAGTACCGGAGTGTGTATGCCACTTTAAGCCCTAATTAAATAAATAAATAACTCTTATACCAGTCAATGTTCAAGACAGTTCGATCAATTTTAACGAAACTATGAAGCAAATTAATTCCATTCCAAGCGGATAATTTGTCCGACATAAAAACATTCAAATCCAGGTTGATGTCATGAAATAAATAACTTTACGGAAGTGGTAAATTGGTTAGTCATCATTGCGACAGCTCTAGTCGATAATGGCAGAACCTGATAAACAATGAGCATGTTTAAAAACAGTTGATATTCTGAAAAGTGAGAGCGGAAATCCTGATGCAATGTTCTAGTTTACCTTAGTTTACAGATTACTAAATGGCATACTGCAGTGACATTAAAACCAAACGTGGAGATCACCATGAAGTTGCTTTTACAGGAATACCAGGTCGGACGTTTAATTCTACAGGTGAGTATACAAATTTTATCGTTGCATCGTTTTTTCCTGAATTATCTCTACCGCTTTGATTTCCCGTTACTATCATGATAGTTTATATTCCTGTCTTATTGTTTGGTTTTCCCCTTTTGCTTTTGTCACGATATCGGTAACATACTCTGGAAGGGATGTTAAGCTACAAAAAAAGTCATTTTACAGAAGTGGTTATCATTCACCTGCCGTCCGTAAATTTTAACACTTTCGACTATTCACAACTTTCAACAGTTTATAGGTTCATCTTCGACAAGAATAGTTGTAAACATTGTTGCACGGGTTTATCCTATTTGATTTATCCCTGTTGCTTTGTTCTCCTGTTTCTGTCCCACTTCTTTTCCTAGTGTATCATATGGCTTTGTTTTCCTTCTTTGTTGAGGCCGCATGAACCGGTTTAACTACACTGTCTGGTTTTGTGCTGCATGACTGTTCTTAGTTGGTCCGCATGGATACATGTAACTAGTCTTTGAGAGTGTTGTAACGTCAATTTCTTTCGTTTTATTCTTGTGCTGAATTAGTTGATGCGGCTATTGTTGGTCTGTCAATGTCTCATGTTCTATTAATACTTCTCATCCTGTTGTTTCATCGAAATATCAGTGTAATTTTGTTGGAATTGACGTGAAACCGCACCAGTGATATGACAGACGGCTTTAACGGGAATAAGATAGTACAAAATAGATTTGTTTGTAAAATTACGGTTTAGCGTCACTCCAGAGTACTCAACCGATATCGTGAAAAAGACCGAAGGGGAGAAAACCAAACAAAAAAGCAGGAAGTGGTGTGGCGACAGGAACGGAAAATCAATGCAACATGAATACAAATGTAGTATCGCAAAATGTACATTCCTTCTTTCTATCTATCGTTATTTACTCTGAAAGTGACATTCAGCCCTAATTAACAAACTTTATTTTTATTACTTTCTTGTTTCTGTTGGTGCTTCCTGTCACAAGCTTTTCCTCTATTCAGTCTTACGTCGCAATTCTTAAAGATTATGGAACAGACAATAAATGTAACCAATTTAAAATGGTTAAAGATCCCACTTGAAGAACGTATATATAAAAATTGGAAGAGAAAAACTAAACAAGAAATATTCTGTTTTTTCACATGTTTAATAAACCTTATTTAATTTAAAACAATGTCCATAATCCAACCAAATACAGTTTGGGAACAAGCTAAGTCAGTTGTAGTTGAGGATTGTGATATGCTCCCAACGATGTCTAACCTTGTAGTGTTTGTTAATATAAACAGTTAGTTTCATGTCAATAAATACAAATTTTCTTCACTTTTTTCTTATTTTACATATTAGGTGTTCTTCAACCAGCTAACATTGCAAAGATGTTTATCGACATTTTGAAACAGGTCCTGGATGAATATTTTTGCTGACCACAACAGACTCTTCTCAGTTCTGAGCAGACGATTGTTTTCTGTACGATTTAAAACTATCCTTTAGCCGGAAATGTTTGATGTTATGCGGTCAAAGTACACGGTGCCACGTCAGTACTGGGCAGCAAACCTTGTTTCCATAGGGAAAACGTCGTACACATCCGAGACATCAATGCACTTGGATGACGACGTAACTAAATGTCTCGGCAAAGCCTACATGAAACATGTTCACGTTGATTTTGAGACGAAAACGTCAATTAAATTTCCATCTTGGTTTTATAAAAAAAAATTCGAATCCAAGGAAGATCCAATGTCAGAGAAGATGGTTTGGAGCAAGTCGCAAGGGCATACATTTAGGTTTATTATCAAGCTTAGCTACAGTGATCTAGCTGTAAACAATCACGTAACCATTTTCGAGTATGTGTGATTTCTTACCAAAACTGTTACCATAGCATCAATGTCCGGCTTTTATCGTCATTTCACGTCTGATCCTATGAAGGAGATGGACATAACATTTTAGGG
This sequence comes from Pododesmus macrochisma, assembly GCA_032359645.1. Lineage (NCBI taxonomy): Eukaryota > Metazoa > Mollusca > Bivalvia > Pectinida > Anomiidae > Pododesmus > Pododesmus macrochisma. The sequence continues at coordinate 5,818 of JAUMGZ010213349.1, read as the reverse complement.
GTAGAGAAGGTAGGAGACGGTGTTCAAATCTTGACTTGGCAAGACCATTATGTAGTTGACCATATTTTCTATGAACTTACTATCAAAGGAAAAGCTATCGCCATTGCATCGTGTTTTTACGGTTTAAACAAAGTCACACCTCAAAGGAAGTTACATTTCAAATCTGTTTTGTAGATTATGAGTATAGATCTACTACGACTTGTCACTATAACTATAAAGTGATTATGATTAACTTCGTTGTATCCCACACCTTAATAGATTAAATACTCTTGTAATCAATTTAAACTTATACAATACCAGTGTGACTTTTAGAAACTATTTCAACTATTTTTATCTATAAAAAACAAATTTGCATTACACATAGCCACCTTCCCCATGACTGATACAGTTTTTCTTTTTTTTCTATTTTTAACTAATAGGATCATGTTACTAATAAACTGAGTAACGAATTTATCCTGTTGAAGGCCTTTTTTACTACAGAAAACAAAAAAGAAAAAGAAATAAACAATAATCCATTTTATTTCAACAATAACAACACTCAAGAACAATACATTTCATGAAACCGATACTGAATTCCAAGAACGATAACTCTCATGAACTCGCCAGTATCCAGGACGTCATGTGACGTCATTTCAACTAATAGTGTTAAACAATTTTTTACTTAAGGTGGGAACAGTTTCATACCTACCTGCATTCTAAATTGTTGTTTAGGTGAATATTTAATAACTAAAGCTCCATCTTTACGGTACTGTTGGGGTGTGCTACATGTAAATGTCCTTTGTTAACATTGCGATTTCTTGACAGTTTCCCCTTTTTAACTTCAATTGTTTACAGGAAGTGGGAATTACACTTCGCAAAATCTACAATTTTGACGTTTTTAACTTAACATTTTAACTTAACTAACTTAATTTTATGTTTTTTACGTGGTGTTTTACGTTGTAATAAATTTCTTTTAGTGTGACCCCTGCATAAAACTTAATGCTTTTTTAGAATTTCCGTTCAACGGGAACACCCAATGCGTCATTTTCTGCTTTCCGGCTTAAAAGTACCACGCAAAATCAGAATACCCATTAGTAAATGATGCACAACTATCCGAGATGTTTTTACTTATTGGATCCTTAAATGTGAATTAACAACCAACCAAAATGTAGTGAATGAACATTATAATGTCTCCCTTCACAACTTGATTGTGACACTAAATGACGTAAATGTTCATAGATGACTGCACGTAAAAGCTTGTATTTGTATAAGTTGTATCATATAATCGAATATACATACCCTTCTGTCTAACCTTTGATTCATATCAATCATATGCACATACAATATGGAGGAAAAAACAAATATATAAATATGAATATTGCTTGGCGATATACAGAAGGTAGATGATTTTAGCTATGTAACATCTCAGTGAGTAATTGTTATATTTAGGTGCATAACCTACTGGTCGTTTTCACGAACTGTATTTGACTTTGCTCGTATCTTGATTATATCGTCTTGTTAGTTTAAAGTTCGATAGTGGTTATTTCCACTTTATTATTTGTAAAATGGTTGAATATCTAATAAATTCCTTTTTCATTGATCTACATCTTATCTTTCTGTTGTTACATAAAGCCATTTTCCTTAAAATTTGCTTGTCATGATTAGTTGTTTCGTTTATTTGGGTGTAACGTCCCTAGTCTTTCAACTCCTGTTAAGGTCATCTATTGATGGTGTCTGCTTGTGACAGCGCAGACTGATGCCAACTTTTTTAAATGTACTATACATCATCAAAATATATACTCTCTCGTCAATAAGTATTCATAATATAGTATTGTAATACTTAATATTAAATATACTGACACTTTTACTTGTAAAATGACAAATATTAGAGTCATGTCATACAATTTAAAATATATTTTAATAAATAATTTATTGTATATTAAAATACAATGGTTTTGCGTCTATGTATTATTGACTCATAAAACTGACCAAATAAAAATATTCTTTCTAATGTGTTTTTGATCTAAATAAAAATGTATTAGATTTATAGATATTCTTATTCTATTATAATAATTATTCCACAATATTAAATAATAGGTTCCGATATTCACGTGTCTATCAAGTCTACAATTGAAAGTGTCTACCAAGTCTACAATTGAAAGTGTCTATTAAGTCTACATTTGAAAGTGTCTATCAAGTCTACATTTGAAAGTGTCTACCAAGTCTACATTGAAAGTGTCTACCAAGTCTACATTTGAAAGTGTCTATCAAGTCTACATTTGAAAGTGTCTATCAAGTCTACATTTGAAAGTGTCTATCAAATCTACATTTGAAAGTGTCTATCAAGTCTATATTTGAAATTGTCTATCAAGTCTACATTTGAAAGTGACTATCAAGTCTACATTTGAAAGTGTCTATCAAGTGTACAATTGAAAGTGTCTATCAAGTCTACATTATCAAGTCTACATTTGAAAATGTATCAAATCTACATTTGAAAGTGTCTATCAAATCTACATTTGAAAGTGTCTATCAAGTCTACATTTGAAAGTGTATCAAATCTACATTTGAAAGTGTCTATCAAATCTACATTTGAAAGTGTGTATCAAATCAAAATTTGATTTGTATTAATTCAGTCAGTAAGTCATACATTTAACAAAAAATATTACATTTTATCGGTATCTCTTGTCAACCAAAAAAGAAATTGTCCGAAACAGATGCGCAGATAAATACAAACTGGCAAACGTTTTTGTTTATTTATATTTTTTCATATAAGTATTTAGGAGTTGCATTGTCCAAACTGCCCTATTTTGGCTGCCGATTATATCTTTCTCCAGGTTGTGCCCATTCTAGATTTAGTAAGTGTCAATTACTATTGGATGTACGTGTGTTGATACTAGACCGATATCCTCTTACATAGATACGTTTCTACCCTCTTGGAAGATAGTTGTAAGTGGTGCACTCTACATGTACATGTATGTGCGAAATCCTTTATCGCTAGATTTATTTATGTTAAAACATTACATATCTCGTTATATTCAATTAAACCAGACGCAACTTCCTATCTGCTGCCAAGGACATAGTTGTTTCGCTTCAGTAACAAAAATAACCTTTCTTGACAGGATCTTACTTATGGGACATTCACGAGTCACACTATATATTAACTGATATAGTAGCTGATTAATGCATCATCTGTCAACAGAACGGTATGGGGTAGAAAAGACGCCCGTTCTACTATCTTCTTGATTGGTTGCTTTAAACGATGACGATGACGATGACGCAGATCACATACTAAGAAATAACAACAAGACTTACTTTCTATCTTTTGTATCTTAAAATCGCCAACATTTTTACAACCACGCATTTCAGTGCTTCACCAAATATGATGAATTAATGTTACATGCAAGGCTAAGAACCTAGGCACAGCATGCTAATTGGGCACAAATGCTTGAATAAATAATTCACTGGTATCACTGTATCAAAGTATCGAATTACACATCTATGAATATATTAACTAAGTGCGTACAATCACAAAAATACTTTGTATTCAAAACTGGTTTTTCTCTTGATTGTATGTGTTTTCGTCACAGAGCTGTAGTTTGAATACCGTGCAAACATGATACGGAATAATTAAATTTGTGATGTCATGTATTTACCAAAGATACAGGAACGGCAAAAGTTAATGTGGTGTAATTGTTGGGCTATTTAAAATAAAGTTAAATTTGTTAATCTTGTTTTTCTACTACTACTGAAGCTTAAATTGATTGACTAATAATTAAATTCAAACACTGTTTTAAGGTAAAACTGGGACATACTGAAAAACTAAATTCACTATAGATTATGGCATATTTTCAGGGTTTTGTTCTGAAAGCTGCTTTAGTAATACTTAAGGTAAAAGTGCCTTTTTTTATTTGTCCACGTCTTCTTTTGTAAAAGACATGATTTGTCATTTGCAGACCACGTGTTTGAGAGTTAAAAATGCGGTTTTTGCAATTATAACCCCCAAATCAATAGAGCAAATTAAGTTTGAACATTTAGTTTCGTATCTATCATTGTCATTTAGTTAATGATGGGGACAGCAATAACTTAATTTATATATCATATGACTCCTAATATAATAATCAAAAGCACCTGGTTTCGCTTCTATTTTTTTTTATAGAAGTTCGTTATGTTTCATTTTTTAGTTAATAATTGTTTGTTTGTTCTTTTGCTGTGTGCGTTCCGTGTCATCCTTAACTTTGTCTTTGTTCATGGACTTAAGGCTTTTGAATATCGTCTTGGTTTTTCGTAGTTACTACATTTTCATCTCGTATAATAAACGTTTGGTTGTGTTAGCTGGTCTTTAATATTTGTGATATATATATATATATATATATTGTCTCAAAGTGTAGTCTGCGTTTTTCTTGGTCGTCAGTCCTTCTGGTTCAGATATCGTATTTTCATACTTATAAAGGAATATTATCAGGGATGTTTATTGACTAAACGTTGTTTCTGTGGTTCAACTCTTAATTTCCATTAAGCTTCATTTGTTTCTGCATACATTAACAGTGTACATTTCAGTAACAAAATTCGAGCATTCAGCACTGTCGTAATTTTTGTTGGCAAAAACATGACAACTCTGCCCATATGTATGGCATTGAACAGCTAGATATCTCAAGGTTTATGAGTATGAAATGTTATAAATATATTCACTCTTTGAGATAATGAAAGTTGTAACAAAAGGTTAAAAGTATACAACTGAGTACAATTTTCTCAAAATTTATGCTGTAAAGTATAAACACGCAAATTGTGTTCAATTTCACTTCTGAATGGCACTCAATGTTTTATGGATATGGATTATTAATTTACGATTCAACCACAGGGATATAAAAGTCATAAATCCATATACAAAGTCAAATTGCATTTAAAGCTAAAGTTCAAGGATAGAGCAGATACCATTAAAACAACTCCATGTGTACAGGCAACTCACTAAAAGGGGAAAGTCCATAGACAACAGTATAATCACTAAACATACAGTAAGTTCATAGACACATCTAATCACTAAACATACAGTAAGTTCATAGACACAGTCTAATCACTAAACATACAATAAGTTCATAGACACAGTCTAATCACTAAACATACAATAAGTTCATAAACACAGTCTAATCACTAAACATACAATTAGTTCATAGACACAGTATTATCACTAAACATACATTTAGTTCATAGACACAGTCTAATCACTAAACATACAATAAGTTCATAGACACAGTCTAATCACTAAACATACAAATAGTTCATAGACACAGTATTATCACTAAACATACAATTAGTTCATAGACCCAGTCTAATCACTAAACATACAATAAGTTCATAGACACAGTCTAATCACTAAACATACAATTAGTTCATAGACACAGTATAATCACTAAATATACAATAAGTTCATAGACACAGTTTTATCACTATACATACAATTAGTTCATAGACACAGTCAAATCACTAAATATACAATAAGTTCATAGACACAGTCTAATCACTACATATACAATAAGTTCATAGACACAGTTTAATAGTCACTAAATATACAATAAGTTCATAGACACAGTATAATTACTAAACATACAATAAGTTCATAGACACAGTCTAATCACTAAATATACAATAAGTTCATAGACACAGTTTTATCACTATACATACAATAAGTTCATAGACACAGTATAATCACTAAATATACAATAAGTTCATAGACACAGTATAATTACTAAACATACAATAAGTTTATAGACACAGTCTAATCACTAAACATACAATAAGTTCATAGACACAGTCTAATCACTAAACATACAATAAGTTCATA
>JAUMGZ010213338.1:0-11835 GCA_032359645.1 Pododesmus macrochisma | reverse complement strand
TGGTGACTTTTTGATGAAGCTATTGTTTGTTTGTCAATAGCGTTTGTTCTGTTGATCCTATTTCTTCTTGTTTTATGGACATGTATGTATGGTAGTAACGTATTTACAAATTATTGACCTTTTTATATACGATAATGATACTTACATCGTTATCGTCAATTATATTTAATTATACAATTCAGTATGCCAATCCCTATATACAAATATATGTGTGCTAAGCAAAAACGTTCAGAAAAACGAAATAAAGTAAAATTTCAAATATATTTTGTAGTTACGGCATCAGAAAATTGTATATTTAAAAAAAACCAAGATGATATTCTGAAGCCGTCCACGGACATGGGCAAACAAAAGGAAAACTTTGGACGCACACAGAAAAAATAACCAAATATACATTTATTAAATATAAAATGAAAACATCACGAACTTCTATTTAAAAAAGTAGAAAGGAAACTAGGTGGTCGCGATATTGTAAGCGTTTCCTGTAACACATGTGTCACCCGTCGCGATGCGTCCGTGTCATTTCGGTGTATGGCAACCCTTTCCACTGTTTAAAAAGAGCATATATCACCATAGGAAAATGTCACTGTTATGGTGACGCTCAGTACTCCTCCTTAGCAGACACCTGGTTACGCTACAAGTTCTGTTTAAGTTCGCGATACTTCCTATTTAGTTTAATATCTGTATTTTTTGTTTTTTCCCATGTGTGTCCCTCTTTTTCCTTGTATTTACCCATGTCCATTGTTTGATGCCAGTTAAATATTGTCTTGGTTTTTTGTATTATCTACTTTATGTAAAGTCGAAATGATAGTACTTGTTATGAAAATAAATTATGATGAATGGACACATTTATAAATAAAGATTATCTACGGCATGTTTACGGGCATTTGAGACATGTCTGTTAAATGTCCACTTAATCAGTTGTAGGTCCACTTAATCAGTTGTAGGTCCACTTAATCAGTTGTAGGTCCACTTAATCAGTTGTAGGAGTTGACCTGAATGCGATTATTTGTTAAGGTTGCGGGCTACTCACATTTCGGTATTAACCTAGTATTTAGCTCACCTGTGCCCGAAGGGCTCATGTGAGCTATAGTCATTATAAGTCGGCCGTTGTCGTTGTCGACTCAAACTTTTCACATTTTCGACTTCTTCTACCAAACCACTGAACCAATTACATCCAAATTTGATTGAAAGTTTAATATAGGGAAGGGGATTCAGATTGCTGTAAATGAAGGGGCTCGGCCCCCAGGGGCGCCAAAAGGGGGAATTTTTGACAAAACTTCAAAAATCTTACAATAAACTAGAAGGCCTACAGCTTAATGCTTTGGTATATAGTAATTTTAGGGCATAGCTAACCAAGTTTGTTCAAGGCGTGACCCTGGGGTCAAGCATAGGTCACGCTTCAACACTAGCAAATATGTTAACTTTTCACATTTTGACTTCTTGTCCAAAACCAACTGGACTTATTTTATCTAAACTTGGTAGAAGTCATCCCTGGGGAAGGGAATTAAGATTTATACAAATGAAGGGGATCTATCCCACACGGGTCGCAACTTAGGGGCCAAAAGGGGGACAATTTGACACTATTTCAAAAATCTTCTAATAAAGTACAACACCTAGAGCTTAATGCTTTAGTATGTAGTAACTTTAGGGTATAGAGATCGAAGTTTGTTCAAGACGTGACCCAAGGGTCAAAATAAGATTACGCATTTTGGGGTCAAAGTTCAACACTATATTTTATAGCAGATATGTTTACCATACACATTTTAGACTTCTTTTCCAAAATAACTTGACTAATTTCATCCAAACTTGGAAGAAGGCATCCCTACTAGAAGGGGGTTCAGAATTGTTCAAATGATGGGGCAATTGGTGCCAGTATCAACTACAGTCATCATAACAGATGTTTCATCACGTACATCTTGTCAAATTATCAAATCACAAAAACAGTTGATCCCATTTCAATTAACTTTGTAAGAACTATCTTGTATAAAAACAACTTCAGTGAACACAACCAAGTAAAAAGGCCATGAAGACTAAGCTTTAGGTGAGCGTATCAAGGCCCGTTGGGCCTCCTGTTTATAACTCCTATGGCATTTTCCTTAACAACACATCAGAAATTGCTTGCCCATTGACCCCTTTTTTTCTTATAATATTCTTTAAATATACACCTTATATACCCATCTACCAATGTTTTAAAATTTGTAAGACTCTTTCCCTATTATTTCTGGCCGGCCCTTAAAAACCTATATTTGTCTATATATAACTTATGAACAAATCTAGAGATGTTCTTTTCCGCCAACATTTAAAACGATAATATATCAAAAACGAGATTATTGACCTATCTTAATTTTTGCATATATGAAAAGCATTTATATCAATTGATTTATATAGTGAAAATCAGCCAATATGTAAGACTTTCATTCCTAGTAGCGGTCATCCTTAATCGACAGATAGAAAATATCAATACATTTGTACATATGCATTTCGTGTCAGTCTTTTGACACTGGATATAACGCTATTTTAACTGATCTGATTAATTCATTTATTTACTCAAATGATTTTTAGTAAAGAAATGATATTTACCATTTACATTCTAGTTACTGTGTATTTACGAGTTTTTTTTCTAAACACTAACGAAACAGTATCTGATTATTATTTGATATATAAAGTAATTCTTGAAACTATCGTGAAAAACAGTATGAGATGAATACATTTAAAAGATTAATGTTTTAAAATACAAAAATTGTAGGGAACAACTCATGGTGGCCTTTATATGCATTAACGTCTTGTAAATATTTAATACGTTATAGTATTTATGATTAGCGTCCTCCCGTGGCGACTCGGTAGGTTTTTTCAATCATCAAAAAACTACAGAAACGCCCCCGGTACTTTTTGAACTGGAAAGGGCTACTTTACATGTATAATAACATAACCTGTTTGGGTGATTGACATGTATTGTATTCAACGCCTCATATGATGTTAATGGGTGCAATGCAACATGAATTGTCAATATTTGGCAATCAAAAAATCAAAACATCTGACCAAAGAAATGTGTTTACGAGCACTCCTTTTCTTCAGTCACACAAAACATATGCCCTGACAGATAAATAGGAAGAAATGACCAATAGATTGGTTTTGTCCGGTAAACGCTCCGGTGATTAAGATTAATTCTTTCATCAGCGGTAGAAGATCAGATTGAAATAAAATGTCATGTTTTATTTACACAACCCATAGACATAAAAACCCGACAAAGACAATCACGGTCACACATTGTACTGGTAAATCGTCAGGGCTGATTATGTTCCCGCTATCCAAATGCAACGCCTATAATTGAATTTCGCCTTCACGGAAGTTCAGATCGGAATGGCGTTTCGGAAATGTGATCAATTTGTAACCTAGAAGACCGAGGGTATGAGACGGTGATAATCCTAGAACATCCTTGCATTTACAGACAAATCAAAAACTCATCATGGTTGACAATTCATATATGATGTGTAAACAACTGAATGATATTTTTTTCTTTTAAGGGCTAGCCTACTAGACCTGTATCCTTGATACTATTTATGCGATAACACGAATGTTGCTCTTCAAATCATGTTTTAATCTTCATTTGTTACATTTCCCCTCTATGTACATTCATCGAAACGAATTATCACTTCTGAGGCCTTTTTAGAAATCTTAGATTACTTTTGACGCTCAGTTATGAGATAATAACTCTTCAGGACCTTGTACACGTGCATCAAAATAAATCATCGTCACTTTAAGAATCTTCACACCGATATTGTGACAAAAGACTTAAGGAGAAACCAAAAGATAGGACAGGGAGAAAAGCAGCGTCGACTGAAACGGGAAAGAAAAGTAAAAGGGACTGTACAGAAAAAAAGGATAATCTTATGGAACGGCGTTTCAGCCTCCTATATATCTTCCTGGTAGAATGGACAATAATTTGAGTTATGGATGAACGTTGTATCTGATAAGAAACAGTTGTTCAGATGAATACGTTAAAAGTCAAGTTCCTATTTTGACTCCGCGTAAATTCTAGACAATGCTATTATTATTGTCTTGTTGAATTGAATTTGTCCCATTCAGCAGGTTCTCCTACCTTCCTTGGTCCCTAGCCTTTGTTTATCTATGTCTTATAAATTCTTTTAAAACTCATCATCCCCTATTCTCCCGTGGAAGGTGGTGATTTTATAGTTGTATTAAGTTCATGGACGAGGTAATCTCAATCATTTGTTTGTTTTTGCGTCGCTTTGAAATACTATAGTAGTGGATAGACTGTTTTGGTTTTCAACTGTGTATTCTTTTTATGATTTAAATATATTTAATTTTTACGATTATGACATTTTCGGTTCAATCCGTTCCTTGAGATTGTTTTCGATATGCGATTAACAACGCACGCCTGGAGTAATTAGGATGGCGGATATTTGGAGTGGTATGGACTATGACATTGTCAGTCGAAAGATATGTTTGTGGATTGATATAGAAGGAATATGATCGAACTGTAAAAGTGTCAATATATGATAAATAAGTTAACACTTCCATAATTAATACGCTCTCTCTCTCTCTCTCTCTCTCTCATATTAAGATTCTAAAGTTTAAATAATTGTTCCAGTCATATTGTATATGTTCAATATTGTTTTTGGATATAAATATAAATGTTGAATGTATATATATATATATATATAAGTATTGTATAACTGCCTAACTATATGCTGGGAGAGGGCGTCATTAATGTTGAAATAACTTATGCCCAATCCCTTGCTGTACTTATGGCAATACAATATGTTTAAACTAAAAATAATCAATCATTTAGGCTATTGAGGTACTACGATACACACTGTATAATTCGCAAATGTAGTAAACTAAACGGTAAATTTAGGTATTGATAGATAGTTAAGTGTGTCAATTCCCTTTTGAACACAGTTTGGTCAAGTTCATATTTTAAAATAAACAGAAATTTCTTTTCAAATTGATGCATTAAGAATCGACAAATGGAAATAAAATTCGAAAAACGGAAGAAATAGATTAAGAACCTCATTCCAAATTTACAGCGTACGTTGGTCATCAAGAAACTTGGGAGATTTGTTTTTAAAATGATGTCACGCTTTGATAAATGGACATGCCTTTTAAACTCGTAGTTATTGCTTATGCTTGACATGAAATCGTCATGAAATTGTAACATGAAAATGTTAAATAAATCAGATGGATGGAAGTACATTTTTGAAGCTCTTTTTGTCGATGATAATAGACTGAGTGAGTGCTTTATGAACGTGACTAACAATTCAGCGTTAAACGTATAGTGAAAAACTTCATTCCCGAGAGACGCCAAAGAGTTTGAATATCAAGAATATTTGTCGATTTATCTCGGTCAGATGTCATCCTTCCAAAATCAAATTCGCTTGGGTAGTTTTAAATGTGAAGTCGGTTAAAATTTGACATTGCGTGTTAAATCGCCGCATATCACGTATTTTCTTAATAAGGGCTTACTGTATAAACTGTCAAGTATAGAAATTGATTTAAAGAGAATACTTATTGTTCAAGAAATCCTTTCGGGTGAGGATTAGGATACAAGAGAAAAAGCGTACAATATCTCGTTCTATATATTATCTAATTAATATTTAAATAAGACAACAAGGAAAAACTTATTATTGGCATTTGACAATTTAAGTGCATTTTCTTAAAATTTAAAGTGTAAAATGAATTAAATTATATTTTTCACTTTCGGTTTAAATCCATCATGCACGTTTTCAAATACGTATTTAGTGTTCATGTTATGACACAATCACCAAATAATATCAATCACACAAATTGAGGTTCCATATTACATTCTGCTATCATCGATTGCTGGATGTAAAGCTCTATGCATGCTAACTATAGATAGATCAGCTGTACCGTATGAGCTGGATGTATGATATCGATGACTCGAAAACTTGTGTTGCCTGGAGCTTATGTTCTCGGTAGGGTCGCCCTTTTCAGAAAGATTGAAATGCAGAGGCCATTTTGATCGACCCTTGGCGGGGAGGCTTAGCTGGTACCTTAGGTGCAGGAATTGTAAACCGTCTGGCACGATAAAGATCCATATGAAAATGTATGAAGAAGTAGACAGTAACGCTACTGCGTGGGTTTTCTATTTTGCTTATATCGATCCCCTTTCTTTCAACCCCGTTCCTGGTGGCGTTTCTCTTCTTATTGTCGCAATGTAAAACAGAATTTGTTGGTCAGTGTTGAAACAACGTTAAGCGTTCAATTAAAAGTAAGAAAAGACAACAGTACATAAACTAGCAGTTTCATTTAAATATTTTATATTTCAAAATATAAAGTCAAATTTGGTTGATGAGCCGGGAATCGAATTCAGAACGCTTTCGCCTAGCAAGTCGATGTATCACACAACCACTTCAACATCTACTAATACGTTTTGCAAATTGCGTAAACATTCTTATGGTTCAATGCATAGATGGCTACGCGTTCCGGTAATAATATATATACATGTAAAAGTGCAAACTGAAATAGGCCACAATTTTTTTTTAAAGTATAAGGGAAAGAAGCAATACTTTGTGTGAGAGAACCTCGTCCCACATTCGAGATGTAGCTACTTAACAAACCCCGTCATAAGTGGACGCTAAAAAGGAAAATGAATTTGTCATTTTAGAATTCACAAGAACTGGAGAAATCAAAGTATGACTCCTCGGTGTGTTAAAAATCCCTATGTTAAAGAGGGTAAACATCACAAATTTAACAATGGTCTTGCCAAAAATGTTGGTTTGAGCGCAGTCAAAATAGTTCCTAAAAATGTATTCCTCTGGACACGTGTTTCGCAATCCAATCCTAGGGGCAGCAGGGCTAGATATAACTATATATTAAGAATTTAATACAGAATTCAATATTTTCAAAAGACTGACTCAGTGACGTACAATAAAGAAAGACAGAGCCGGAATATCCATAATTAATACATTTCACTAATTGATTGTTATGATCATATTTCACTCAAACTTTTGTCCATATGGCAGGCGGGATGGTCGGTGTACCAGAACGGGTTTATCCACTACTTCTAGCATAATAACACCATGTTTAATGAACATTCATTTAGATTCATAGTCGTTGGAGTATATGTATTTCCTCTTATAGATATTATATTTCATAATTAATTGGTGTATTTGTTTTCTATACTTCTTTTAGGGAGACACAATCTAATTGTAATGTTAACAATTTCTCGGACGGTGTTGACGCAATTTAAAGAAAAAAAAACAACCGAATATAGACAAGCAGTATCATTTAAGCTAACTCCCCCCTCACCCGACACAGAACGGAGCGAGTGTTAGCTCTACAACGGTCTCCGTCTATTCACCTATGTTCCTGGCAGTTTAAGTTGGCTTAGTTTACCTCTGCAAACACTCTGATTGTTCATCAATGTCATTATTCATATTCTTAACTATATTTGGAATGTACGAATCTGCTTTCTGCTTCATGTCGCTTGGATATGTCTGAAAAAATTATTTCACATTGCCTTTTGTAAATACATGTATGTAAAAAAGTTGTGCTCTTTTAGATTTTTATGGACTATTGATTTTGGCAGTTGGCTGTTAAATGTGTGAATATACTATGACTTGTCTCACTTGGGAAGTGGGAAGGTCGAGGAGACCTCATTAACTAGTTTAACTAGTTTAGCCTTGTTTTGTGCTAGCTAGGTGACCGTAACGCATGGATAACTAGTATTGAGGATTGTTTTGATGTCAATTTATTATCTTTTTACTCTGGATCTGAACTGTTTGATGCACTACTTTTAGTTTGTCAATGTCTTTAGGTCTGCCGATTCCATTCTTCCTGTTTTTAACGACTCACGATGGAGCGCGAAGATAGCGTCAATAGAAATCAATAATATTTTGTCACTTGCATGGAAGTATCATCCAAATATCTTTTTAATTCAGAGATTACTGACAAACATTGGATGTTCATAAAGGTGTAAGTGCCATTAAAATCAAGAATGGAGTCGACACAACAAAAAATATGACTGCGTGCTGATAAATATGGGCAGAAAGCTTATACAGAGAGTTTCAACTTCATGTCATGTCGAGAACCACTGTTTCAATGTAATGAAATGGGGAACAGAAATACTGAATCCATTTATCACATGTCCTTACAGCTGTTACTTTCACGTCATTATTTCAAAGAGTTATTGGATAGAGACCACGTGTCACGCGCTCTCCAGTTTTGCCACGAAAAAACAATATAATGTAGTAACATAAACAAAGAAGACATTCAATTCCAACGCAAATTGATTTATTCTTTTTGTTACATAAAGAAATTGTCAAAGGAGATGAGATTTGCTTGAGGACTAAGTAAGTTACAAATGATGAGTATTGTTCAAAGTTCGTGACATCAGGTAATCTCCATTTTCTGTCTAAGACGAATCGCTCTATACTTAAAGGAAAATAAGTATGAAAAGCCTTTTCAATAATAATAAATGAAAAAAATACCGTAAAATGATTCTAAAACTACAATGTAGTACAATGTTACTCCACGAACAGTTTAACAAAGTGAAATATGGTCGCCCAAAATTCAACTAAAATTCGCATTCTGAATTTAACTCACAGGTATATGATGCACAAGAGATACAGTGGATCAATAACACTAATTATTTTCTCTAAACTGAATTTGAATTTACATCTAGTGAATTGGACACCCCAAGTACGACGTCCTGTCATTAAAATCAGCAATCAATCAAATTACATCCGGTAATACTTTACCTTGTAATTAAATTGCTTAAAGGTTCTGACTACCTTGTAAAAATAAAACAACGGTTTATTTGGTTTATTTTAGCGGAAGTTAAAACCCATACGAATTTGAGTTGAATTTTTGCGACCATATTCCACTGTTTAACTGTTCATGGAGTAGATTTTGATCGCCGTGTAATTCCAAAGTCGGTTAGGATATATGAAAAGACTTCATATTTTCGCCATGTGGTTTCACGATTTTTTTTTAGTTGATAATTTTCTCGATGCGGTTATTGCAGCTGGTTGGCTTTATTCTATATTGTTTATTCTATTCAACACGTATCACGATTACACAGAGCTTAACCAGACGAGCTATTATGATCACCATCCATCCGCCCGTACAACATAAAATATAGCTACTCTTCTAAAACTAATGCAGACAGTGTCGTAATCATATGAGCTATTTTGATAATTCTGTATCCGTCCGACATTCCGTTAACTTTGTTAGTAATCGTTACTCCTTCAAAAAGGTAGTAAACAGTGTCATGGAACCATTTCCATATTGCATTATGAGGATATGCAGTTGGTCTTAAACGCCAGATTTTAAAGTTGACTGTTATAGCGGCCATCTTTAAATTCTTGTTATCGTTACTCCTCTTAAACAGTAAGAGATATTAAAACGAAACCTTCATTGTTACACTTGGACATGTTGAATTTTTTTTATTTTTTTTACAAATGTGATTTCATTAATTCTTTTATAATCTTGCACAAGATGGAGATTTGTAACTACATGTACTGAATAACGCACGGTGATTAATGTCTCTTAATACAATATTTTGTTCGCCAGATGATTCTATGATTGTTACCATGGTGACAATTTTGAAAATCGAAAAAATATTTATATCTCATAAGATGTGAACATGGTTTTCAAGTATATTATGTGCTTTATATACTCCTTGCTGTTTGTGCTTGACTTCTTGAACAAAAATATCTAAGATAGCTGGCCTTGGAGCCATCTTTTGAATAATATGTTGTTTTCTTTTTTATCCAGGTGGTCGTCATTTTGAAAATCTTACCATTCTTGAACTATAGTTACTATGAGATGTACTTCCCCCTCAGAACTATTGAATTATTGTATATTAAGAATCAATAAGTAAAAGTACCAATAACAATGAACACTTGTCAAAAATCGACGTAAAAGCGTCTACATGTATATTCTGAAAATAAACAAACTAAAATATGACAAAATATTTTCGTAGGTCAGTCCAATGTGAGCTTCAAGATGTTCTTCGACTGCTAGCTAATAAAAAGTTCGAGATAGTGAAATCCATTTCAGGACCTATACCTGACTCACTACAACACTTTAGTTATATACGATCAGTGAAATGTGTGCTTATAAAATATTGCTTTACTTTAGTCCATTTCATCGGCGTTGACACAAGATAAATTGTCAATGAAGACTACAAATAAATTGCTTTGGTCAAACTCGGTGGCCATGTCGGCCTAACACAGCCAATAATGGAAATGTGTCTGTGTTTGTTCATGTAAATCTCTCATCTTTTCAGTTCGGTGATTTAATGGGTGAGGGTTTTCAATAGATTTCCAATATCAATTACATTTGTCCCATGTTCTATAATCCATCCTTCAGACGCAAGAGTAACATTGCTGGAAACGCGTGGCGTGCAGTAGTACAGTTATATCTGAAATATTGCTCATAGAATGTTCCGATTTGATAAGAAACGATAATAATGGCAAAGTTCTGGAATATGTTTGAATGATATACTTGTATCAACATAAGTGAAAGTGCACATGATTTCACGAGCATAACTAAAACTTTTTCTTAACTTTATCTTTATTATTAAACACTTTACGAGCCAATATTTTATCAAGTAACAACGAAATCTTATTATAACTTCAATCGCTTAACATTTTATCACGTTGAAGGAACTGTAAAGAAGAGGCAACTTCATCAACAACAACACTGATTCACGATGGTTACGATACAAAATTGTCTTGCCAAAATTTTAAATGTGCGCGTAGTCAAAACAGGAATGTTTAAACGTTTTCCTCTGGACGCGTGTTTCGAATAACCCAGTTCTCATCAGCAAAGGTGACGTTATAATAAATATATAGAATTGAATATTATCAAAAGACCGACAGACTGACTGACTTACTTACATTAAAGAAAGCCAAAATATGCATCAAACACAACAATTTAGAATACAAGTAAGTATGAAACTGTATCTTCTTAGGTCCGAAACTCAAAAAAATAACTGGCAGAACGTTATGAATCGGGAATAAATCATCTTTCTTTATTTCGTCCTGTCTAAGATTTGTTATAATATATACGTCATTATTCATCCGTCGTCGACAAATCAATTCAGAAGTACGTCAACATGATTGTATAATGTAAAACTCTTAATTGTTTTCATGCAGATCTAGACTGACTTATTAGCAGTGTTCCTCTCCTTATTGACATTTATGACGTCTTCACCACTTTGACATATCGACCGAGATTGTATGGAAATGGCATATTATACGTATTCTGACCGTATAACTTGTTTTGTAAATAGGCTACATTTGCATTCAAGCCTTATTTCTTTCTTGTTTGTATCGGTATCTTCTAAATTTAATTGTCAATAACCTTTGTTCTGTTGATCCTATTTCTTGTTGTTGTGGATATGTTATAATGTCAAGAAAAAAATTCAAAGAATGAATATACATCTCTATGACATAACTTCCCAGTGTTTGACACCTTATAGTGGTTGGGAGGTTTGCGCGTCTCAATGACCTTGCTAGTTATGCTAGCGGAGCTAATGTTCCTGTTAGGTTCACCCAAGTCAAACAGGTTAAAAGGTAGAGAATATACAAAGATCGGCACGTCCTTCGGAGGGGAAGCTTAGCTGGCTGTCCCGTGTACAGGGATTTCTAATCCCCTGGCACGATAAAGATTCCATGAAGAGTTCGAAAGAAGAGTAGACGGAAACGCCATTGCATGGGCTCATCCTTCTTTCTGAACTATCTCTTTTCCTTCCTTTTCCCGTTCCTGTCGCCGCTTCTATTCCTGTCCTATCTTTTGGTTTTTCTCCTTTGGTCTTTTGTCACAATATCGGTGAAAGATTCT
>JAUMGZ010213337.1:0-17325 GCA_032359645.1 Pododesmus macrochisma | reverse complement strand
ATTGATAATTTGATATAACATATATGTTTGTATAATATAGTGATACATTTACATGTGGTTATTACATTGTATAATACTATTGATAATTTGATATAACATATATGTTTGTATAATATAGTGATACATTTACATGTGGTTATTACATTGTATAATACCATTGATAATTTAATATAACGTTTATGTTTGAGTTTGAGAATGTTCAACACAAAATAGTGTAATGGAAAGTTGAATAACTTATAAGGGGATGAAATTCACTTGAATTTTCTTTTTCTTATTCTGAAGATGGCTTACTTCTGTGTTAAAGTACTGAGAAAGTCCTTTGATATTCTAACACGATTTAATTTTGGTGAAAGAGATGAAAAGAAATGGGTTCTGTGAGTACATATTATTCTTTATACATGATGAGCATTTTGAAAGTCTTTTATCGACTCTGTAGATATACCTATTGCTTCAAGTCCTGTTTAAATGTGAACCATCAGATCATCTTTAGTATAACTTGTGTTAATCCAGCTCAATCAGCTGTCAGCATAATTATATACATGAAGTATATACTGATACCGGTATATATTGCTTACTGATGAATACTTAAAACATGAATGTTATTTATGATTGCACTTATTGTACGTAGATAAAACTACTAAATGACATTGTAAAACCATGCAGTATGCAATGTATATATATATTTTGATAGGCGGATTTGTTTCTTGGAGACAGTTGCAGGTGTACCTGGGATGGTAGCCGCAATGACACGACATCTACATTCAATCAGACGGTTACGTAGAGATCATGGCTGGATTCACACACTGTTGGGTGAGTTTATATGTACAGGGCATAGATACACAGTCACATTTTTAATAAGTTAGTTAATATGTACCGGATAGTGGCCATTTTGAAAATCTGATTTATCTAAGTCTCATGATTCTAACGAAATATTGATTTGGGGTTTTGAAATATTTGATGTATGCAATCATCCTGTTATGTGCATTCCAGAGTATTGAGAAATCAAACTTCCAAGATATGACCTTTTTTTTCTTACTTATTGAGGAAAGACTCGTTCCTAATTTAAAGTGGTATCCTTGGAATTAACAAAAGCTTCTTAATGCTACCATCTTGAAATCTTTGTTCTTACTAAAGTGTCATGAATTGAACATGATTTTAATAAGTGACCTTTATGAGACCTTCATATATTGAATTCTTGTACATGTATCTCATTGTAGGTTATTTGGTCATTAATGCAAATTGACCACTCTCACAAAAGAAAATATTTGGTTGTCTGGAAACTGTTTTCCATAATCTTGTTATTTCTTCTTTTAACAAACTAAATAGAATTAATAGTTAGAAATGTTGTCAATAAAATGTACAAGATGGTCTTAATTGCAACTGGTTGTGTAGTATTCAGTTTATAGACTATTTTATCATATGATTATAGTGTTATTCAATTGCTTAAAGCCATTACATAATTATATGATATGCAACACATTACATATAACCTAAAGCTGTTTTGATTGGCTGCATGATGCACATCATTCTGTTCTGATTGGCTTTGAGTTGATTATGTTGTCACGTAACAATGATATGACGTCATAATTCATGTTATGTGAAGGCATTTTAATGCTAATTTTCACACATTTTAAAGCATTTTTATGATAAAATCAAAAAGAACGCTTTAATTTGAGTCATATGATAAAAAGAATCTGAAATTTGTTTCCATTGTATATATGCAATTTATAAAACTTGACTTGAATTTTTATTTTAACTCGCCTTGGCTCGCTTAAACTAAAAGAATTCATGACTCATTTCATAAATCCCATATGAAATGGAAACTCATTACAGATCCTCTATATATAAAATTATTTGCGTGTTATTTTTGAATGTCAATAACATTTTGTCAAAATATCTTGATGTTAAGTAAGCTCCATATGGTCAACAAGCCTCATTCTGGTATGTTGATATTCATGAATATCACTCAAACAATGAGTTTACTATGTGTCAGTAATATACAACAAGAATTTTAATAAATTTGTTTAAACCATCTTACAGAGGAAGCAGAGAATGAGAGAATGCACTTAATGACAGGATTACAACTACGACAGCCTACTTTACTATTCAGATCATGTGTAATAGGAGCTCAAGGTAATTATTGCTATCAAAATAATAATAATAACTTTCTATAGTTGGTTAATAAATACATTCAATTCTTTAAGCTATTCTAATGATTTTATATTGAAATGATAAATGATAGTCAAATGATAAAATTGTGTAAACATCTGGTTGAATAGTGTACACTTGTAAAGTGTAATTGCAGCCTGCCCAGGAATGTAAAGCCTTCAGTCTTTTTATTGCCTTTAATAGTAAAACAATCATTGTTGAGGAGGAGGAATGATGCAAGTGTGACAAAATTGTAAAAATAAATATAAGAACTGAAATAAGCTTTGTACTTACTTGCACTTTGTGTTGTGTGCACCAATTTATATACCTCTTTATTCACAGAAAGTTAATGTGATATCCATAATAATATTGAGATTACTATTTTTCCATCAGATTTGTATGACTCAATCAGATGTTACATGTATTTAGTAGTATCTAAATCAACAAAGCTGGTTAAACTTATATCTAATGTCAAAATAATTTATCAAATGAACATGATTAAAACATGCTAGAGGTTTCATGTTTCATTTACATCTGTTGTACTTGTGTAATGTATATATGTAATTCAGTAGATTACGTGAACAAATGATTAAAACTAAGCTGGATAAAATAAGATGATGCTGCCCTGGTTTAAGTTACTTGTAAGTATATACTTTTTCAGGTATTTTTGTGACAAGTTTCAGTCTAGCGTACCTAATTAGTCCCAGATTTTGTCATCGATTTGTTGGATACCTGGAGGAGGAGGCTGTTATAACTTACACAAAATGTTTGCAGGTGAGTTTATCTAAAGAGGAAATAAAATACATATTAAAAGATTATTTATTATTATATACATAATTTTTAAACGATTGAGTAATTACTGTTGTGATATATAAACCATGACTTATTTACTGTTCTGACATAAACAAAATGATGCATTTATACACAGTTATATATTTACTGTTCCCACACATATGGACAACAATGCAATTACTGTGTTAACATGTTTATATCAATATAAACAACAATGTAATATATTATAATATCATTTTGATGTTTAACTATGTTGAAATATAAGATAATGCAATGTACTAATTACTTTGTTGGCATATAAACAGTCATTGATATCTGAATCACAACAGTTTCATTACTTGCTGTAGATGGCATTGCTTACAAAAACCCTATTTCAGCAACATTGTAAACTTTTTAATGAGTTCATAAAAGAGAAAGAAAAGGTGTTTAAGATTTCGTGATATTCTGATATTTAAATATACTATATTTACAGGACATTGAAACTGGAGCCTTGCGACACTGGAAAACACAGAAAGCACCAGAGATTGCGATAAGTTACTGGAAGCTTCCGGTATGCATACATATTTAATTTATACCCTGTATTTTTTGTCAGTTCCAATCAACCCATAACTTTTCTTTATACTGCGACATGAAAAATCACACAAAGATTTTTAACAAGTCAAACTGTTTTGATTGCATTTGGGTTTAAGTATGCAAGGCCAAGATCATATTACATACATGAGAAGTGCTTGAAACTTTTTTTTGGGTCAAGAACAGCTAATTTCTAAACAAAGATGATCAGTTAGATTATCAAACTGCTTGTGATGTTTAATAGCTAAGTATGCTAATCAACTCTGTTGTGTATTATTGAGATAAGTTTGTGAGATTAAATGTAAAAAGAAAAATTTACTAAAGTTTAGTTTCATATAACTGAAATGAAAAGGTTTTTCTGTTTTGAATGTTTTTTCTCTTTACATTACAGAATTGATGTTTTATGCTAAGCCTTGTAAACTGCTGTATATATTTTATATATTTTCTTCATTTATAGGAGGATGCTTCCATGGAGAATGTTATTCTTGCCATCAGAGCTGATGAAGCTCACCATCGGATAGTGAACCATACACTGGCCTCCATGAAGCCTGATGACTATAATCCATATGAACCAGGAAAATAGACACGATGGCTCATCCAATATCTCTCTATTGGCTGTGTGCAGAAGGAAAGTAAAATGCGTTCCTGCATATGGGTTACTGTTTCAAATTCAATGCATAGTGTTATGAATCTTGCAATGAAAAGAAAGCAGACGTAATGATTTTACATAAAAATAGCCTTTAGTCTCAAACAAGATGTGGCTGTAAATATGCATTGTTGTATGAGTAAATCAAGTTGTCTATGTAATTATGGTCTGTATACTAGTGTGACTTATGCAATATGACTTTCTGGCTGTTTTAAACAAAATCAATACTTTAGAATATAATATCAACAATACAGTATAAAAGTGAAATATCCAGGTGGACATTGAGAATATAATACGTACTAACTTCATATCATGATTGCTGTTTTTGTTTTGAAGATACCAGTACTTATATATTATCAACATTATTTGAATGTTACAAATTTCCTCTGCTTTTCAGGGGAAATGTTTTAAGTGTTATTCAATTGGTGTTTTTTCTTCTGTAAAGTATGTTGGAGATGTATTTGTTATATCAAAGATAAGTTTTTATTTACCAACAAGCACATTAGAAATTAATTTGTTGTTATAATACAAATACATAGGAGATGTGTGTGACATTAGAAGGATGTATTTATTCAAATTAGTACATTTGAGATGCATGAAAATTCATATTTTCATCACATTTATGGTTATTTTTTTGAATGTAAAGTTATTCATTCATTTTCAGAGAAACTCACTCCAATTATGCATATCTTATTTATATCATTTATATATATAATTTTTATCCATGAATTTGTCTTTATTTTTCTATTTACATTAAGTTTGTATTATTTCCTTTCATTAGTGCAATATAGTTAACATTATATCTAATGCACTTTCCTTAGCACTGTTAGTTTGTGCTCCTAAGTGTAAACAAGGTAACAATCTCAGATGTATATGTCTATGTAAAGTTATAATTTTATTCACTTTATAATCATATATTATGTAGTAACACCAGAATTCCTAAGTACAAGTTGAATTATTTACAATTCCATTTTAATGGATTTAATCTCACCTTACTAATTTGTATATATATATATACATGTATTTTACTTTCTACAATAATGTATACTATGATTTATATAAAGTATATTATGGTTTATATAAAATATGACTTATGTTATTTATGAGATTTTTTGCAGGTTGATCTCTTGGTGTGATGTTGATTTACCTCTATATTGATTTGATTGATGTTTGTTTATTTTATAGTGATATAACAATTCATATTCAAAACCAATATACATGTTCATAGTCAGTATCAATATCATATGGTGCAGAATGCTTAATGAAATCAGTCATGGATAAATATGCTATAATGACCTCAACCAAATCAGTGGACAATGACGAATATAACTATTGGCACTTGGATAACCTGCTGCTTTTCTTTTGGTTCATTATGGGAAAGGTTGCCATATACAAAATTTACACTGAAACATCATTGTGGGTGACTTGTGTGTAGAAGGAAACGCCACCCCTTTCACCGACACATTGTTTTGCTTTTTATTTTTTACAAGACCTTCATGTTTCTTTTTAAGTTTAATGATAATTTATTGTATTTTTATTGTTTTTTCTGTGTGCTTCCCGTTTTTCTTTTGTTTGCCTTCTACATGAATTTATGTCTTTCGAATATCGTCTAGATTTTTCGTATTTACTACTATGTTAAATACTGGAAATTTTCTCCTGCTTGACAAGGCAACATCAATGTAGCAGTGAATTTGATTTCAAGGAACTTGAAGCAAAGGTTACATGTTAGACAAAGTGTAAATACTAACCAAAACACTTGAATTTTCATTTGTATATAAAAGTTACAAGGAAAATATATATATATACTTACCATTTTTGATGTTGTAAACATGGATAATGTTCAATCGATAATAAAAACAGTAAATTTTACAAAGTACAGTATACCTATAAAATGACTGATCATATTTAAAGAAGTGTATTTTAACAAAACTTGTATGGATATTTACAGATAGCTTTAAATTTTGAAAAATGTCTTCATTTTGTAGGATATGATCAGTTAAAAAAGTGAAAAGTGAATCTCATCATTACTACAATGACTTCTGTCTGTTGTATCATCCCTCGTCTATCATTTTATAGATCTTGGTTAGCATAATAAGTGATGTGGCTATTTGAAAATATAATTCAGAGAGAAAAAAGTAAGAATTGATATTTAGTGTTTATTAAGTCTGTTTATTAAGTATTACTAATTTATTTTTCATTAGTTCAATTTACATTATACTTGTTACTGAACAAAGAATTTTGTGTGTGGACTTTTCTCATACAATTCCTATCCATTGTCATAAACTTTTTACAATTTCGACTTCTTCTCCAAAACCACTGGACCAATTTCATCCAAGCTTGGAACAAGACATTCCTAAGGGAAGGGAGTTCAGATTTGTTCAAATGACTTAGGGGCCAAAATGTTGAAAACTTGGGTAAATAGTTATTTTAGGGCATGAAGAACCAAGATTGTTCAAGGTATAACCCGTTAGTGTTCAAAAGTATTTAAATGCCAAAATTTACCTATAGGCCTATTTCATCCAGATGGAGGTTGAGGCCCAATTGGCCTCTTGTAAAATTGCAGCTATGTATAAAACAATTCATTGTTGATAATATATAGAATCTCAATTGATAATCAGACAATGTGAAAATAGTTTAAATAAGATGTTGCTGCTTTATTAAATACAATCTTGAATGTTGATGAATACTCGGCAGCATCACGACATGTGTGATTACAACAAAGGACCTTGTTTATATCATGTTATGTACTGATGTTTACATTGAAAATTAATAACATCAGTGAAAGGTATTGTAAGATGATGTTGCAAAAGTTTCAATTTTAAACCTGTTGTCTGTCTTCTATACATGTGCATAATGGTATTTGTTTTTATCTTAAAATTTAAATTATGCTTATTTCTTAACCACTTATTAAGATGCCAAGTTATGATGATATAAATTAGGAAATGACACGCACTGTATAGCTGATAATCAATAGTTATGAATTGTCATGACAAGATTGTGGGATACATAATGTTTGCCATATTCAAAATATTTCATCTTATGTTGTTTTTATTGTGAATAAACTGTTTATTGTAACATTTCGTTGATTGTTGTTATTGCTAATTCTTCTTATACACTGTTTATTTCTTATATGTATATTTTTACAACACAAACAATACAGATTCATTTACTTTAACGTCAACTAAATATAAATTGTTTTTGTTGACAATGATATTACAGACTATCATGATTTATTCTTTCCTTTCCTTTTCTTCCTTGGCGATGTGGTCCTTCTTTCTCGGCGATGTGGTCCTTCTGCCTCGGTGACGTGGTCCTTCTGCCTCTGTGACGTGGTCCTTTCTTTATGGACATTTGTATATGTATCCTTGCCTGTTCTATGACGAGTAACTCGGCCATATCATTATCGTGTACGTCTGGGTCTCTAGATATGATGATCTCTTTAATTTTCCAAACTAGTAGGGTGCAGGTTTAGTTTTTGGAACAATATCCACCCCCTCCAAGCTGATCGGGTAACTGGGTGCCAGTTCTTTGGAAAATATCCCGTTTGCCATACCAACGATAGAAGCTGCAATCATTATAACTGTAAATAGCAGTGATATTGGCTCAGTGCTCAAAAGTGGAACCTAAGTGCAAGGTTCTCCTAGGGTGGTAAGATGGACATCTGACTACAGAGCTGAATACCCTCCTACAAAGTATACAGGGCTTACTGAAGCCTTCCATCCGTCACTTCTGTACCATAATTATAACAACTTCATCTCAGCCTCCTGAAACACAATTTTACTGGCTGCTAGGTCCTTTCTAAGTTACTACTTACCTGGGTAGGTTGAAAACACTTTACCCAATCTTCACTGAATGGTTGCTACATTGACTTGCATTTATTCATAAATGTCTTCTTCTAAGTAACACAATGGCATGCATTGCACTAACAATTCTCGTCCAATTCTAGAACACAGCCCAACACGTGTTCCATCCCCCCATGCCATGTGTCGTCCATCTACTCCTATTTCTCAAAACAATTTCTTGACAAATTTATACTGTTATCAGGTTGGACTTTTTTTAAGGTCTTTCTTTATCTAACAGATATTTTTTCAACTTTTGACTGCGTTTACAACAATAATATTTCGACATGTTTTATACTTCTTAGTCCGCCTGGACCTAATATCCAAGGTGGACTATTCTCATACAAATCCCGTCCGTCGTGACGTTCACATTTTTGCCCGACTTCTCCAAAACTACTTGACCAATTTCATCCAAACTTGGTAGTAAGAATTCACAGTGAAAGGGATTAAGATGTGCTCAAATGAATAGGCACGGTACCGAGGGGACGCCAAAAAGGGGAAAATTAGACAAAATATCAACTATCTTCAAACAAACTAGAAGGACTGAGGCTTAATGCTTTGTTATGTACTCACTAGGAACTTTGGGGCACGGAAAACCAAATTTGTTTAATACGTTAAGGCGTGACTCTAGGGTTAAAAATAGGCTACGCGTTTTGGGGTCAAAGTTCAACACTTTAGCAAAATTGTTTATTTTTCAGTTTCGACTTCTTGTCCAAAACTGCTGGACCAATTTCATCCAAACTTGGTAGAAGACATCTTTGGGCGAAGGGGTTCAGATTTGTTCCAGTGATGGCGTTCAGGACTCAGGGGCACCGCGTTGGTGGCCCAAATGGGGGATATTTAAAGCGTAATGCGTTGGTATGTAGTAACTTTAGGGCATGGGTAACCAGATTTGCTAAAGGCGTGACCCCAGGGTAAATAATATGTTGCACGTTTAGGGTTAATATAATTATGTATATAGCAAATATGTTAACTTTTCACATTTTTGACTTCTTGCCGAAGCTACTGGACCAATTTCACCCAAATTTGGTAGAAAAATAGTAAATTCGAAAAACCAAGACGATATTCTAAAGCTGTAAGACCATGGACATTAGCAAACATAAGGAAACGTTGGACGCACATTAACCAAATATACATTTATTAACTAAAAATGGAAACGTAACGAACTTCTATTAAAAACTAGAAGTCATCCCTGGGGAAGTGCTAGGGTCCAGATTTGTTCAAATGATTAAGTTCGTCCCCTGGGGCCGAAATTGGTAAACTTTGACAACATTTTCAAAATCTTATAAACTAGAAAACCTAGTGTTAATGCTTTGGCATACATCGTAATTTTAGGGCATAGAGAACCGAGTTTGTGCAAGGCATTATCTTGGGGTCAAAAGTATTTAAATGCCAACAATTTACTAATAGGCCTATTTCATCCAGATGGTCGTGAAGGCCCGATAGGTCTCTTGATTTGGTGTGACTGATGACAACGTACGTCATGTTGACTGTACGCTGTACATGTGTAGCCTAACAATCTGGAAGGAATTCCATTTATTTCAAGGTTTGCATTAAGTTCAACGTCTGTACATTTTATCTTCATGGCTACTCAACGTGCACGAAAGGGGTTAGAGGACGTTCGTCTCTGTTTGTGATATTTCTTTCAATTCTCTGTTCCAATCTTATTTTAACTTTATAATACCTTCACGAGTGTGGCCTTCTTATAGTGCCATTAAAAGCACTAGTTCAGATTTCTAGTTCTGCTTACTATGGTCTTGTTTTTATTCAAAATGTTCGGTAGGATATTTCGGTCTCGTGTTTCATGCACCATTTGACTTGGTCGGAATTTTTGGTCTTTCTGCAATCGATTTTTGATTTCTAAAGACACATTAAAAACTTTTTTTTGACTCCATTGACGATGCAAGTCCTTTTTACAATAGGCTTCGTTCCAACTATTGGTCTGATACATATTGCGCAAGACAAGTTTCACTTCAACGCATTTTGCGTTTCTATTCGACGATAATAGTTTGTACTCAACGAAGTATGATTCGTATATGTCGACTTGCGAAAACCGGTCAAGCGTAATTACTTTAATGGAACTGCTATTCTTTGTTCAGCTTACAGAGTGTTTCTATTTCTTGTGCGTTTTCTACGTCTTCATTCAATGACCTCGGTCTCGATTTCGGAATTCGGAGTCTCGTGTCAAAATTTCAAACTAAATATGTTGTATGGTCAAATGAATATTAGATGATTAACGAGCAGATTGTGTAAGTCTGCAAAAGCATCTACAGAGTGATCTAAGCAACAAGTCCAAAATAACAACCTGTAAAAGGTATAGAAAAAAGACGTTTGAAAATACCGAATTTCAACGATAAACACTCAATGAAAAATAATCCAATACTTAGTAATTAGTCTTGCTTAATGAAACAGCAGGGCCGTGGGTTGTAAGCCGGTGAAGGGGGCAAAACTAAAAGTTTTCTGCCGCACAAATATTTGCTGATTTGCCGGGAATTTTGTCATAGAAAAAAGAAAAATTGCAAAATTGCTGCCCCCCCCCCCCGCCTCCGCCCCGCAGGCTGCGGCCCTGAACAGGTTGTTTAATTTTCCGTATTCAATCTCTAACTTAATAGTCTGGGAAAAGCAGGTGTAATTTAATTTCTCCCATTCTATAAAAACAGTGCATGTATGGTTTAATTCAGTTATTTTTTCTCATCTGCTTGATTCAGTTTATAAAGAAAAGAAAGTCGCCAAGAGATCATTATTGAACAAAATTAATTTCTGCTGGGGTTAATATAATTTCATGAATTTTGTGGTCATTTTCTAACTGACCTTGGAGAAAGTGGTCAACTTGTGGGATGTTTTTTTGTCCAAGAACCCGTATTAATATCGCAACATGTCTATACTGTTTTTATTCTTGAAATGCTGCTGGATGCAGACAATATTTTTTTATTTTTATATCTTGTTAAAAAGTTAAAAAAAAATTCAATTTGAATTCATAAATTTTGTGGTGATTTTCTAACTGACCACTTACCCACATTGGAGAAAGTGGTCAACTTGTCGGGTGTTTTTCTCCAAGATCCCGTATTAATATCGCAACATGTCTATACTATTTTTATACTTGAAATGCTGCTGGATGCAGAGAATATTTTTTTATTTTGATATCTTGTTAAAAAGTTGATATAAATTGGTTTAAAATTTGTAAATTTCGTGTGCTCAATTCACTTTCAGCAATATATGTTTCTAAAATATAATCCTGTACTATTCATATTAATTATATTACGCACAGAATGTCTCACAGTTGAACCCATGCTGTTTTTTGTTTTGTTTTAATTTGTTTTGTTTTTTTGCTCTACCTGTCCAGGTACCAAGCACATCTTAAAACAGGTGAACACCGTAAGTTTCCCCTGCTGCTTTTATTATCCAAACAAGTCCATCCATTCACGCCTTCATTTCCTGCTGACCATTCCTTGCACTTATTTATCTCCTGCTGCTTTGATCCTACCTGTTTTCTGATCAGACTTACACTGTACCTTGCACAGATGTTAAATATTTCATGTAGTGATTTTTTTCTATAATTTTTGCAGACAAGTCATAAGAAAAAATCTTTATTCTAAATTTGTTAGTTGGGTAATGAATATTTTTGTAACGAATTTTTAATATCTCTATTTACATTATTTGCTGTCATGTCATGTACAATCTGAAAGAATTTTTTTTATGAATTTGATGCCGTGTTATGTTTCAGGATTGTTATAAAAAAATGCTTTTTTAGATTTTAAAGTAATTAGAAAACTAACAGTTATTATACATGTACATTATGATAAGAATTCATTATTCTTTATTCATTCACGTTTCAACAATTAATAAATGATGAAGTATTTTAAAACAGTCTCTATTATTTATAGAACTTTATTGGTATTAATTGTATTTATTTCAAGATTTTTCAAGATTTTATTGTACAACACTCAGACACATTTAAATGTGTGACACGAGGTCATCTGACATCAAAATTAATACAATTATGGACATGACAAAATGAACAAGTGTTTACATATAATGATCCAGAAACATTTTAACATATAATACATGAAATTACTAAACATTATGAACACTTAACATAAATTAATAATATATAGATACTAATATTGCATAATCAAGTCCCAACACTGTTGACCCCTATTATAATATAACACTTGATATAATAGCAAGATTTACGTCACATAATGAATAACTATACGACTTTCATAAACATGTACGTAGACATATACTTATAACTGACTTTTAGAGTTTCAAAATTCTTAATTAGTACCAGAAAAAATTATATTGAATTTAAACTATCGTACACAAAAGTATGCTTATAGTTATAGTGATATAAATATGCAAGAAAACACAAAAATTACATCATTTTGTCATTAGTTGTAGTGGTTGTTTGATTGGTGTTCTTTAAAACTCTCCATAATTTAATGTTCGAAATTGTTTTCTCATCTTGTGTGCGAGAGCATGTCCATGAATTGTCAGAAACATCTCACTGTATGTTCCAACAGAACAACTCCATTAGAAAACTTATCGTCAACAAAGTTCACTCCACCAGCGCGGTGGCCAAGTGTTTAGGGCGCTCGCCTCTTGCTGGAAGACCGGTGCTAGAATCCATGGTCGTGGGGTCGAATCCCGGTAAAAACCTAAGACTTTGAAATTAGGCAATCTTCTCGCTCCCTGCTAAGCGCCCAGCCTGTCGCAAGCAAACACTCTCTCGGTATGACCTATAAATGAGTTAAATGAGTTAAAGGGACGCTAAACCCCAATAAACAAACAAACAAAGTTCACTCCAGTAATGTTGTACCATTACATTTACACACACAGATTTAATTAAGGCTGTTTTGTCATAGAAAATGTGGAGTGAGGCTGCTTTCTTGTTTAAATCTCAAACTCTCTAACTAGCAGGAACAAGTTGTCAACTGGTGTTGTAAGGCCCCTTCTGTTTAACTTGTCTGTCCACTATGTCAGAATAAGTGTTGATAAATGTCTTAATTTTGTTTCACTTGTCGCATTTACAAATCTCTGTTAGTTTATCAATGTGTCTCGTTCTGTTGATTCTAAATCATCCTGTTTTTTGTCTAAATTCTGCTTTACATGTTTTTGCAAAGAATATTGACTCGTAGATTGGGGCACTGACCTTTGACAACAAACGACAATTTAATGCGTGAATACTGCCGACTATCAAACATGATGGCTGCCATGTTGTTTTTTTTCTGTTGCTAAGTCTCGATACCGTTCCCGTATTGTGCGAGAGTCGGCAACATCAGACAGCTCTGTGTTTGGCCGTGGGCCGTTACCTTCATCGACGACGGGCGACTATAGCTACACTCCGCCCCTTTAATCTGCTGTTTAAAACAACGCGTAGACAGACACCCTGAGTCGGCCAGCTTAATTGCAGCCCATGATTCAAACCCCCTTATATTGAGCCCAGATTTCTAGGTTTTTTACTAGTTTTCTGTAACTATTTCTATTATTATCGACATATGTAGCGGTTGCAAATCACCTATGATTTTACACAACTGCATATATGCATGTGTCCAATAGAAATAATATTACACATATTAATAAATGATTCCCTCAAGATTGAATGTAATCACATTTGCATTTTAAGAAGCCTTTACCGAATAAAAAATCTGGCAAACAAAAAACGTGCACAAACACACAAAAAACCCAAATAAAAACCAACAAATAATTTAAAATATATAAAAATATAATAGAAAATAGAAACAATAACACAAATTAAAGAAGTTGTTATTCAGCGCTTAAATTGATTGTGGAAAAAAAATGTTTTAAAATTAAATATATAAATATATATATAAATCTCTAATTATGGTCAAATTAAAGAAAAGAAGAAAAAAATCGTCGTTGTCATCATAAGAAGGGTTGCTATGGTTGATGTTCTAGAAGTATTTAGAACCCTAGATGATATAGTAGATCTAGATACCCGCATGATTTTTCTATATTAAAATGCTGTGTTGAAAATGTCAGTGACAAGTAACTCTTGTTGTGTATATCGAATGACGTCATCTCTGAACCAAAACATTGGAGGTATGTGCCTTGGCTGTTTGTGTCGGAGGTTTTCATTGGCGTGAGCATAGATGTCAACAAAAACATAATCGCATGTGAATATCAATGTATCGGTTTAAGTTGAGAGGAATTGTTTACTGTTGTGTATTGTCGTGTAAAATATACATATGGTTATAAAGTTTATTTTGTGAATCTTTTCACACATTCGGTTTTTTCTTTTTAGCTTCGCGCACCTGTCAAGGGCACCAGGAATTTCGATATATTCAACGTCCAATGAAAAAAGAGCTTGTATCTGCCTTCGGGGAACCGATCGTGTTATTATTTTTCTTTTGTTCAATGAAGACGTCGCCTTGATAAAAGAAGCTAGAACAGCTTCCCGATGGTGTACCAGAATGAATAACCACAATCATTACGCCAACCATAATCATACTAAATCAGAGGTGAGGTTTGTTCAGGCGAGACATTGTCTGAATCGCGCTATTAAGCACGTGAAGTTGGATGGTGTTCGTCTCGGAATTCTGTCCCTGTTTGACAGTCGCCCAGCTGATTGCAGCACACAAAGAAAACAAAGCACACGAGCACATGGTCATGGTGACACACTTTGCATTTACAAAGTGTCCTTGTGACGTAGTGACTTTTATCCATTTGCATATAATAATACTGACTTTTTTAATCATTATCTTGAAGTAAAATGTTTTTATGGATTTTATTTTTACAAGGGTTGAAATAGGTTCTAATCATGCACAATCACTTACCAAGGGCCAGTGCTTCTTCAGTCATGACACGATGACATTACCACCTTTAACCATGACACGATGACATTACCACCTTCAACATGCAATCACCTAGAAAGTACAGGGGGCTGCAGCATGTAAAAAGTACTACTGTGAAATCCCATTGTCAGAAAAAGTTCATGATAAAGGTCCCCGCAGGCAATAACAAATATACAGATCCATCCACGGGAAAGCTCAGTGGCCAGCTAGCTATAGGTAGTTTCTGAATGCAGTCTTGTGATAGTATATTACTCATTTAATCTGTGTCAAACTATGATATCTTACTTTTCTGTAATATTCTAGGCCTAAATTAAAATATTGTTTGTTTCTCCTTTAAAGCCTGACTCGTAAGAATTGCAGCGACTCGAAATATTTGTTCCTTGATTTTTCCACAATATTTTTTTGGGAAATAAAATACTCTTAACTCCAGACTTTGACACTAGTATTGCCAATAGTTAGTAGCTTGTGGATATGCACTGAATAGAAGGGTCTGTGCGATATCACTGTATTATGACAGACTTGTGTGGCAGACATTATCAAAACGATTGACATCATGGAGACAATTAAAGCAGATGCATATCTTGGCCTTTACAGTCTCTCTTTTTAGAGAAGGACAAAGGAGAGATATTGTTTGTAATTATTTGTCATGGAACGAGGTTTTAGATGAAATGTTGAACGACAGAGAACTCACAAATGACGAAAACAGTGCTCTTGATAATGCAACTGTTGTGCGTGCCCTTAACGGAACTCTCGATGAAACTGACGTTTGAAACCATGTGTCAAAACAGCAATGGATTTCATCAGCGCAATAAAATACTGTAAAATTTATAGGAATATTATCTTCGTCTAAACCTAAACAAAGTGAATCTATTTACTTAAAAAAATGCACACACATTTGATGTGAGGAACATAATACATTTACATTTACAACAAATGCATTGATTGCTCAACATCAAAACTTCCATGTTCAATGGATGATGACAAAATATTTTACCTACTGGTATCTAGCTACCCAGTACTTTCTGCCTAGAGTCAGTAAAGGGGAAACAAACAATTTTTTAAGGCTTGCGGGGAATGCCCTAGCATCAGTGTGCACCATAAAAGATTAAAGCACTAGTCAAAACA
The DNA here is from genome assembly GCA_032359645.1 of Pododesmus macrochisma. NCBI lineage: Eukaryota > Metazoa > Mollusca > Bivalvia > Pectinida > Anomiidae > Pododesmus > Pododesmus macrochisma. Next base: position 1,390 of record JAUMGZ010213337.1, on the reverse strand, counting down.
GCAAATCTAGTACTAGTACTGTACCAGTATTATGCACTTAATAGCTGAATCAAATTTTACTAAAAGACACATCTGAAATTGGGATCTGTCCGAATGATAGAAGCCATTCCTGTTCAATGTTCATAAATAGTTAAGCTGTACACTGATGGATATAACACATTGGACTATATGTACAATGATTTCAAGGTTAAAACTGATATTGGCACGGTGGCTCAGAGGTAGAGTGTTCGCTTTGTGCTGGTAGGCTGGTGTTAGAACCCCAGGCTCTGATTCGAATCTTGGCCATGTCAAAACCTAAGGCGTTAAAATTACGCAATCTTTTCACTCCCTGCTAAGCGCTCAGCATTTCTTGGCGGGAGAATTGAAGGAGTATTTGGCTCGGTGTCAGGATAATGTGACCGAATGTAGTATTATGTCAATGTGTCTGCAGCGTAATATTTCAGTGAGACAGCGTTATTAAGTCCCGATAGTTTGCACTGTTACAAGCAGACACCATCTTTATGTGACCTATACATGAGTTGAAGGGACATTAAACCCCATAAAACAAACAAACAATAATTCCAAGTACCTGTATGTTGTTTTAAATTCACATGGATAATATTATATCTTTAATTTTCTTGACTGTGCTGATCACCAAATTATAAATAAGGTTATATTTCTACCTGCATTTTATGTATGTCCAATTTTACCTGTGATCACTAATGCAACTCTCTTGGATTCATTTTCACTGTCATGCTGTCGCTGTCCATGTGTATTTGATTTAAGTTCTCCCCCGAAAAAACAGTTTTAAATGTTTGTAAGTTCTGGGCATTGGACTTTACATATATAGTGCCTAATGTTCCAGGCTAATACAAGTACATGCAATGTCATGTATAACCAGGTCATGATAAATGTGTCCATGCTAACCTCTGCTGTACATAATGATTGTTTCATTTGTCTCAGTCCTGTGATTCAGCATGCCTGAAAAAGTTACTTAATTTTGTGTCACAACCATGTGCTTTTAATGAGTTATAATCATATTATGAGGATGGACCTTCAACAAAACATATGTTTGCTATGAATTCTTCTAAAACTAGTTTTAGTCCACCTGGACAACATCCAATTGGACCTTTTGATCCTTGTTCGTCTGACAGTTGTTCCTTTTCAGATTTTCAACTTCTAAAAACACCAAGTCATCAGTTTTGACAAAACTTAAGTTTTCTGTAAATGTTCCTCCTATGATCCACTTTCAGATGTGTGCCTGTTTTTAGTCCATCTGGACCGAAGGTCCAAGGTGGACTTTTCCCATACTAATCCCGTCCGTCGTCGTCGTCCGTCGTCGTCGTCGTTAACTTTTCACATTTTCGACTTCTTCTCCTAAACCACTGGACCAATTTTATCCAAACTTGGT
>JAUMGZ010213326.1:0-11835 GCA_032359645.1 Pododesmus macrochisma | reverse complement strand
AGAACACTTAATCACGAGAAAAGACTTATTAATTACTTGTGTTCCTCAAGTTTCCAAAAAATAGTAAACTGGAAGAAGATTACCGCTTTAAGCACCTTTAGCCAATTTTTAATTCAGAATAAACTATTGAAATGTATTCTCAATTCTTTAACGACTCTCTACTTTTATTTCATCCAACAGAAAATTCATTTAATTTTCATTCCACTTTTAAAGTTGTGTTTGGATCTGCTTTGTTCACCAATCAAAGAAACAGAGACATGTATGTGAAACTAGGTCAAGTTTAATGTTCTTGCTATTTACCTTTGCTAAATCTAACTGCCGCACTTTACTGCTGACATTCTCTGCCAAGGTCGATGTGAAGGACACCATACTGGACAGCTGTTTAGAATCTGTCTCAAGGATCTGTAGATTTGGTCTGAAAATAACCAAAACAAGAATTTTGTCCAACCATTTCTTTACAAGTATGCAAAATCTATATACAACACAGTTTGCATTTACACAAAAACTGAAAATAAGCACAAAAAATGCAATATTTTATAAGGAATATATAACCTATTTTAACCCTTGTAGTGCTATATATACTCTACAGTGATAGGGCCTCTGGCTATATGTTTTTGGGGGGATACAAACCTTGTGTAACAATACAAGTTAACGAAGGTTTAATGAAGTAAATTTCCAACAAAGTATAGTAATGTTATATATCACCGGAAAGGTAGAAAATTGAAGTTTTTTATTTTGTCATCAAAAGTAAAAATAAGTGGACTACATCTTGTGTTATTACAGATAAAATCATCACAGGTAGATAAAATGGTAATAAAAACCAAGTTTATTATGCATTTGTAAAAATATAAGTTCAGATTCCACTCAAAACTACTCTTGTATGAAGCTATGTTATGTTTTGTTCTCAATTAATCTTGATTTACACCCTTTCAACCACATATGAGTAAACAATTCATTTCTGTTATCACACTTACAACATCCTGTGTAAGCCACTCATTTTGCTCTCCAATGAAACTTGGTGCTCCAACAACTCATCTAGATCTTTATTGACAGTGTCCTTTAAAAAACAAAATAGAAAAGAACAATGAAATCAAATTTCCTCAAAAATTTAGCTCTACAATGTGTCATAGGGATAGCCTTACGTACTCAATTTAATACCGGTCAAACTTAGCATTAGTTAACAAATCTGACATATCATATTTCTACAATTACCAGTAATAAATTATAGAAGAAACTTAATGTAGAGTCACAGTAATACAAACACAATCACTGCAATTTGATGACCAACAGTGTTACACCAACATTTGAGGTTGAGCCACACAGTTATCAGTGATGCTATGGTAGGCAAAATTTCCTCTAAAAAACAAAGAGAAATATCTTCACAGGAATTTCACCTGACCTTGAAGACAAGAAATTTTCCTTGACCAAATTTTCGATCTTTTTATAGAAACAGAAAGTCTATAACTATCTGCCGATCAAAAGCTCTGGACTTGCCTCCTTGTTAGATTGTGTTTGGCAATTTCAGATGCAAATCTTAAAGGAGAATGTGTAAGGAAAATCTTCATTAGATTTCAAATAAATCTACATAATGGTTCTTGACAAGAAGTTGAAAAGGTCTCAGGCAATCAGAAGCCAATATTGGTGGCCATTTTAGAAAGAGTTTGAAAATGTCAGACACATTAAAGGAATGTACATGTGTACAGCAAGTTTTGTAAAAAAAAATTCCCATGAGAGAGAGAGAGGGAGAGAGGGAGAGAGAGAGCACAAATGGCTAATTATGGACCAAACCCTTAACTTTATTTTACAATGATTGAAATACAAGTTATTACAACTTATATATATTTATGTCAAAATCACTCTCGTTGACGCGAGTGAATACTTTCCGTGGGAAGTAACCAGGTGGCCCAAAGGAAACACATGTGTTCAGGTTGGGGATCCTGTACCATCACAATCATGACACCGCATATCAAACCCAAGCCGTTTTGGTGAGAAAAGAGCGTGTCTCAACAACTATGCTACCTAATCACAGTCGGGACAAATGCTTAAAATTGTGAATATCTGACTCAATTCATGAATCTCTCATGCATGCCTGTAATGGTTGCTCATGTATGTCATTTTTTACGAAGCAACAGTTTGTGCAGTATACATAGGACTAGAAAAATACCCTCAGTTAAAAGGAACTCTGCAAGTCTAAAAAAGATCTTGTACTGCCAGGTAGCAGTTTCATGCTACCTGTTAGCAACGTATATCTAATTGAACGAAATCAGTATGCGGCAACAGCATTATACTTTGTGGTTACTTAGGCCGTTTTATTTTTATCAGATAAAAGGAATGGGAAATGACCATGCATCCTTCAACGTTACAAACATTGACTGTCACAACTGGCCGGGGGATCTCTTCAGTAATCTGGGCACGGCAAGAACTTGACATGCATGTCAGAATAGTTTGTCGTGTGAGTCAATATGAAGTCAAATACCTCATCTTCACATAATGCTTCGAAAGCTTTCTTTATTTCGTCCATGTCAGTTAAATTCCCAAATGCTTGTAAATTTGCTTCGGACGTGGCATCTTCCCTGGAGGCCGCCATATTGGCAACACAGTGCATGCTGGGTCAACCAATTGTAACTAGCATCCTGTTCCGCCAAAGCCTCACGAAATGGAAAGCCGGTAAAATGCAATTGAATAAATCCGCGGACATCCATATATCGTATGTGCATATAAGATTTAATTGATTTGCATCGTCTACTTTTATCGTGATTCGTCAAAATTGCGTAGTTTCTGTTTACTTATGTCATGTTTTAACGTTTGTGTAACGTTGTAAATCGGTCATGATGTAAACAATGCTTCGGTTTTCAGCGTCATTTGTTGTTTACGTTATGTCTACCTGTTTATGCATTATACAACGCCGTCATTTTTGGTATATAATGAACTCAAGATAAATTTTTGTATTAGGAAGCCCAATAAAGTTAATGTCATGGCTTTGATTTATGATATGCTGTCACAGAGGCAGGGACCGCCATGCAGCGGCAGTGCGAGTCAGTAGTTCCTACTTTGGTTGGTCACATGTTGGCTTCTGCGGAATCTGTCCGGCATTTTATATTAAATCAAATAAGTATTCCGTACAGAGTGCTTCTGTTCGCCACCTATATATCTGTTTTTCACGTCTGAAAATTTTCTTTTCAGCGACGTAAGTGGTTCGTTATTGACCTAAAAAGACACATACCTGGCCTAAGAATAAATAATTTTCCAATTGATTTGTCGTTTCACTATGTAAATATATCCATGTTTTAGAAATTTTGTGACATATTAAGGAAAATCTACAATTTTTCTGAATGTCACTTTTGTTTTAACCAGCGCATGCCACTGATTAATCTAGGTTTTTGGGGAAAAGTGCCCTTTAGGTAAAAAGGGGAATATTCCCCTACTTGGAGGAAAGATACATATAGCTGGCTGTCTTGTAATGAATCCTTCCTTGTGCGACATGGTTTTAGTTTCTGTTTGTTCCAGATGCGATATGTTACGCATGCGTACGTCGGGTCACATCTACGCTTGACAGTAATGATGGGATATCATATGCTTCATGAACTGCGGGAAATAAACAAGAATGATCAATGGTTTTCTTTTGTTGCTCAAGATACATTTTGTGTTTATGAGGAAAAGAAAAGAAAGCATAAATTTATAAGTTATTGAAATATTTTTTGCTGAACGTAAATATTCTAATTATTGAAAGCACTGTATCTATCACAAAACGATGTACATTGTCATGAACAATCCCAGTAGGTAGCAGGATTGAGGTTCTTGCGGGCCAAAACAAGAAAATTGCCATTTTGAAATAATTGGTCACAAATATAACAAACATCTTTGTTGATTTTTCCCGAAAATTACAATTTTATGTCCAAATCTGATTCCAAAAAAGCCTAGAAGTTCCCTGCAAATTAAGATATTCTGTTAAACAATATATACCAAATAGTCCAAACCAAATTTAACTAGTTGTGGACATGGAACTTGTGCTTAACATTACAGACTGTGGGCACTGCTTCACATACTTCCAATTCATCATAATAATGGCAATGTGCAGAAAATTTGTACAAAGTCTCTTATATTTCTAAAACATTGATATATTTCTAAAAAAATAAGGCCAAAATAAAAAACATGTTTGTTTCCCCTAGCCCCGGCCAGGTCAAAAATAAGCCCCGAGTCAAAAAATTATTTGCCCCCAAAAAATCGTATTGATTTTTATTCCCGAAAATAATTTGTTTCCATTCCAACATTGGTTCCGATATTACTGGAAATCTTCCCGTAACTCTCAGAGTTATCTATCAATTTAACGGTATGATTCGAGGGTAAACTGTCTGCTTGAAAGATTGGCGACAAGATTTGTTGTTATCGTCGCCATCTTGACAACGAGGTGTTAGAGTAGCTTCCCTTTGGGCGCGTTCGATTGACTCGTGCGGTAGGTTTGCATATGGTAAACAAAAACCGATAAATAGACTTTTGTCAATTAATCTATGGGCCCTTTTGATTCTAGTCATTGTGTGTTCGATTCATTTGTTCTAGTCAGACACTTTAAATGTATTTATACTAAAGTACATATGTAAAATCTTTTATTTCCAGTTCTATATTTTGGAAGTATTCCAAAGAAACAGACTCTTGTTAATTAATTTAGTACAGTTGATATAAAAGTTTGTGTAGTGCCTCTTTTTATTCTAGTCATTGTGTGTTCTATTGTTCAAACCAGACATTTTTTTCTAGTCAGACACTTTAAATGTATTATTACAAATACATATTTATAATAACAGCAAAGTTTGATTTTCTTAATGTTATTTTCAGTTTTATATTTTCAAGATTTTTGTGCCAGGGTAAATATCCTGGCATTGAATACAGTTTACATGTATAACAAGCAATAAACTATGGCTAGAGATGCCGATGACGTTCAGTAATGTCCGCCATTTTGTTTTCCTCAAAGAAATTTATGTCAAAAGTATCATTTTCTTTTCAGAATTTACCAATGTTGTTCAATAAAACAATATTTATTTTTTGTTTTAACAAAACCAATAAAGAATGCTTTTACCATTGGTCTGTTTTTCATTATTATCAGTAAATCATAATTAATAATAGTTAATCGTTCTTTTTAAACGATCATGTCTACATTCCATACGATTGACGGCTTCGCGGCACCGGGAAATACCAACACCGGGTCGCTTTAAACCAAAATAGATATATGTTCCCGACGTCACAGAGCTATAAAAAGATTAACCAATGAAAATTTAGATATTAATTCACCCCGGAGAGGTTGTCGGTTTCCGGATTTTTATCATTGAGAAGGTCGAGGACAGATTGTAAAACTTTGAAGTAGCAGGAATGGCAGGTAAGTTTAGAAAACCGCGGAAAAACTCCGATATTTCAATAATTAAAGCATCAAACTGCATATTTGTAATGAAAGTGTGTCGATATGAACTCGGGAACATATATCTATTTGCAGCGAAAGACGAAACGCTAGACAAATGTTGGGAAGCCGTGAAGCCACTTGACCGGGGCGCCGTGAGGGATCTGCTAACTCGGAATGACGTCACCGGTTAGTATTCTTTTTGCGTCAATAAACTTATAAAAACCTGGCAAAAATAATGTTTTGTTTATGAAATAATAAGATATATTGAGTTTATCTATAAAAATATTGGTTTAGTAAGAAAACATTGACAGCAAATGAAACAAAAGTCTGTACAACCTCATGAGGTCCATAGGGGGTAAATGTAAACAATCATTTGTATTGTGTTAGTGTGTATTCAGATTGTTTTTTATAATAATTTCTTTAATTCATTGTATTGTTGTAAAACATAAATTTACTTTTAATTGCAGAAGACAATAGTTTTTCAAATTAATTAATTTAGATAAATATTAACACATGATTAAAATGCAAATATGCTAGATACATTAAATTTAATTTTTATAAACAATTTGTTGTGGTTGAGAATGCGTTGCTTTGTGGTCCCTTTTGCTCTTTCTTTCAGTTTTATGGTCCACTGAGGTTCCCAAGCTCTCCGCATACAGCTGGTCTGGATGTCAGGAGATCCACCTCTGCTCTGACTCTGTACTTGTACCTTACCATGAATCATGATGAGCAACTTATATCGGTTATCACCCTGTTTTGATATACATATGTGACCACTCAAACTTTTCCAAATGTATCCTAATGAAACTACATTCTTTATTTTTACTTTGTTTTCAATCAAAGTCTGCTGGCAGACTTTTGATTTTTTTTTTATTTAGTTTCAATTTTGTTGTACTCTATTTTCTAACTATGATTTATAAATACTACATAGTACTCTTGCAATTTCCATGACCACATTAGTGCAGGAAATAAATCCCTGGCGGCACATTTTTTACCTCAACTTTATGACCACTTGTTCCAAATTTTTCAGTTGTTAACAAATCAAAAATGATTATGGTTAGGGGCTTATTTTGAAAACTTTTAATTATCCTATTTCAGATGAGTGGTCTCTAGAACAAATTAAAGACACAGTTTTCCAGACGTATGCTTTCTGGATCTGTGTTTTAAGCTGTGTAGAAGATGACCTACTTTTCACATTCAAAAAGAATATCCCAACAGCTTTTCAAAACTTGCATCTTCATTGCAAAAATGTGTCGTCATTTGTTCGTAAAATAAAGAATTTTAAACAGAAAATTTGCAAGAAACAAGAATATGAAATGTTATGTGCCACAGCAGTGGAAGTTTCTACAGAATTTCCTGTTGGTCCTGAATGTGAGGGGATGGGCATAAATAAAGCTTGGATTGAAAATCCAATATTTCTGTCAACTGAAGATGTTACTGTTAGTGTAAAAGTAATTCTTGAACTCCGTCGGTACAGAAATGCACTGAACATAAATTACAAAAAATGTGCCGCATGGGTCGCATGCCTTTGTCAAATTACGCAACATAAGCCTTCAGCAGACAACATTAGAGTACACTGGGAAAGATTGCATCGGAAACGTCATGCAATCAAGGATACTGAGAAATTAAAAGTTTTCCTAAACAGCAAATACACACCACCAAAACACAATGAAAAACTAATGCATGTACTTCATTCAAGTGTACCAAAATCAGAGTCTTCTACTAAAACACAAAATAAGGATACAGATCATTGTAAAAGATACAATACAACAACACTAAGGAGAGAGACATTAGAGACAAAATACAAATTATATAAAGTACACACAGAAAATCAAAAACTCTATACAAAACTCAACAGGTGTCAACATAAATTAAGTGTCTTGTCATTAAGGAATGTGAACAAAAAGATCAAAAGACGTGACGTAAAAATTCAGTCACTGCTGTCTGAAAACCAGAAAACAAAGAATCAGTTATTCCACTTGCAAAAAAAAATCAAAGAAATCAAACAGAAATACAAACGCCAAAGCGTACTACTGAAATATCACAAAAACAAAACACCAAAATCTGTGACCACCCAAAATCAATCAGAATCTTTTGATATTGATCAGGATACTTCTAACAAATCTAAAGCACATGTACAAATGCAGGAACTGAAAGAAAAAATAAATGTTCTTGAAAATGAAAACCAAGAACTTGAAGAAAAACTTAAGGAAATAGAATACAATGAAACAATACAAAAAGAAATAACCACGTTTTGTGATGGAAAATATACAGATGAAATTAGAGAAGTGTATGCTTCATTATTGTCATTAAATGTAGGAGTCAAAAATGTGGAAAGTGTCATAAAAATTGTTCTGTCAAAATTAACTGATATAAGTGTTAAAAGATTACCTAAGAAAACATTCAGTGAAATGATGCTTATTGAAGCTAAGGCCCTTGCTCAGATGCAAGCATCAGAAGCAATTTTACAAACAAATGACTGCACGCTTCATACTGATGGCACAAAAAGGGTGGGACGGGAGTATGGCGGTCTTCAGGTGGGAACGTCAGCAGGCCAGTTTAGTCTTGGAATAAGTGAAATCGTCAGGGGTGACACAACATCTTTCTTTGAAATGATTAAAAGTATCTTTGAAGATTTGGCAAAATTAAACGAAGGAGAAACTAACAAAAAAACCTGCAGAAATTGTCTCAAGAATTAAAAATATGATGACGGATAGACATGTTGTCAACAGTTCTTTAAAAAATTGTTTAGAAACTTGGAAAAATGACTGTTTGTCACTCGTCATTGAAAATTTTACAACATTTCCTGAAAACGTCAAACAAAAGTTAACAGAAATAAACCACTTTAAATGCAATTTACATGTGTTGGTGAATCTTGGTTCACAAGCAGAAGCTGCTCTAAAACAGTGGGAAAAGTCTGTTTTAACCTGTGAATCTGATTCAAGTTTAAATCTTACATATAGCACCCCAGATTTTATACGTGCATCTACTAAATTGTGTGTTCCAGGAGCAGACGAAAAATCTGGCTATGGCTTTCTTTTTCACTCATTATTACAAAGTTTAGACCCACCTGTAAGTCTTAAAATGAGTTCATTTCATGGCCATCGTATTAATATTCTATTTGCAATGGGGGCTGCTGTGTTTTTCCATAGATATCACATTGAAGAATTCTTGGATTCGTATTTTTCGGAAAAACAAAATCGGCTCGTTTCTTGTATTTCTTACTACATGAACAACAAAGTTTATTTAGCAGGATGCAGAGCTTTGGGTATATTGGACAAACTGTTCACTGGCCCACTGTGGAGACAGATCGAATCTGCAAGTCACATTTTAGATTTAAATTCTACATGGTTTACATTTTTGAATTTTCTAGATCATTTTTCAACTGATTCTTCTGAACTATTGGAAGGAAAACCATTTTATCCAGAGTTCACGATTCAAGATGAAGTTTACGAGTCACTGTTCCAAGTTGACGATGAAGAGTTAAATGTTTTAACAATGGAATCATTACAAATTCTCTGTACTAACTTTCTCATCATAATTCATCGTCAACTTGGGGATAATCTCCCAGGTGGCAAGTTTCATGAAGACTCTGCAGAAAACTTTCAACTACTGAAAGCAGAGTCGGCTTCAGTCTCGACTACAAATATAATCTCGGAAAGAGATTTTGCCAATTTTGATAGACTGAGGCGAGAAAAACCTAATGCAAACTGTATAGCCCTTGAAGGAATGATTCTCTTTACTAATAATAAAACACTTAATTGGTTAAACAACATGGACAAAGACAAAAAAAATTAATAATGAATGCTGCCAGGAAAAATGCACCACAAATGTTACAAAATTACCAAAACAGAAAATCTGAACTAAAACAAAAACATGCAGAATTACTTCTAAAAAAGAAAGAAGAAATTTTTAACCGTGAAAAACAAAAAATGACGGCAGCGATCAATATTAACAAAGATATAGACAAATTTGGTGGTGTTTGGACAAATGAAATTGTAGATGAAAATTTGGAAAAGCTAACAAACACTGAAAAAATAGATGCAGTAAAAGCACAAATACGTTATCATAAAACAATTTTGAAGACAAATCCTGACGAAAAAACATCACTTCAGTTTTCAAGTGGTGGTAAACAATATACCTTGTCAGAACTCGTTCAAAATTTGAAATTGATTCTTCAGTGTGGCAGTTCAAATTCAGATTTAAATACAAAGACTGGTTATCCAGTTTTGAAAATTAAAAGTAAAGAAGAACGTGAACAGTTTATACTTAAAGAAAGGGAAAACATTCTAAAAAAAATTATGAATTTAAAATCCAAAACCAGCAAAAATGTCAACAAAGATACAAATGCGACTGTCGGTACTTCTGACAACTTAAAAACATTTTCAAATGTTAGTGAACCAAAGGCAAAGAAAAGGAAATGTCAAAATGAAAAAAATCATGAACCAGTACTTTGTAAATCAGTGCCAAGTCTGCATACTTTCAAAATTAACCAGCTAGTTGCTGTGGCATATAATGATTCCTGGTACCCAGGACAAGTGCTGAAAGTGTTGCAAGATCGTAAAGCTGAAGTCAAATTTTTACATCCTTGTAACAGTAAATATGAAACATTTAGATGGCCTTTGAAAGACGATGTGTCAGAATGTGAAAATATTTTTGTTTTTTGTAGTGATTTTGATTTAACATGCAAAGATTCTGGTGGTCGTACATGGATTATTCCTTCTGTTGATGACATAAAAAACAAATACAAAAAGTATCACAGCACATACTTTGACTGACAGTGAAATGTATCAATTTGAATTTGTTGATTCTTAAATACATACAATTAATTAAAACTATGTTGAAATTGATGTGCTTTGTGTTGTTTCATTTTGGACGTTGAGTATGCAGTGTTTTTTTTTGGAGGGGTTTGTTTATTAGGGTTTAGCATCCCTTTAACTCATGTATAGGTCAAATCTAAACGGTGTCTGGCAGTCTGCTTATGACAGTGTGCACTTATAACAACTTTATAGTGCTGTCTCACTGAAATATCATCCGCAGACACATTGACAAGATGCTTCACTCAGTCACATTATCCTTACACTGAGCCAACCAGTCCTCCTTCTACACAGTAATGCTGATCTCTTAGCATGAGCCTAATTTTAACTTCCTAGGTTTTGACGCAACTGGGATTAGATCCCATGACCTGGTAGTCTACCATAAGTATACCAGCACAAAGAGAAAGCCCTAACCGCTGGGCCACCAATCTGGTTTTTTGGGTGAAATAATGTCAAAATACAGCAAATTTTTAAATAAGAATGATCACAGGTTTTTTTTACAAGTTCATTTTAGAACATTGATGTTGCCTTCTTGTAAGTCTGTGCCCCGACTATGTTTCCTCTAAATTTGGTGCAGATACACTGCATAATTATAGAGATAAAGCTACTTTTTTGAGAAAAAAAAACATAGTAATTGGCGGCCATTTTGTTTTTTCAAAATGGCAGCTTTGGTATTTTTAGACTTTCCCAATCTACATTAAATGAGCACACCTTGATAACCTAGCAATTTGTAACATTTTGGGGTAATATTGATAACTTAATCTTCATTGGTTTTAGAGTTATGTACTTGTTAGTGTTAAAAGAAGCTGTGGATATGGCAGCCATTTTGAAAACAACATGGCCGTCACTCTATTTTTAGACTACACAGGAAAAAAAAGTTTATAGCAAATTGATGCTAAATGTACAAAGCACATATGGTTAAAATTTGGTTGATATATGATCAAAGGTTGCAAAGTTACATAGCATGGAAATGAAGCTAGTCAGTGAAATCCCATTATTACCCGTTGGTGCCATAGCAACCAAAATGCTGAAATTGCTCCATGTACCATTTTCAGACAAATATTACCAAACTTTTGGTACAGACATGGTCCTCAACTTTTCTAATATTGGTAAAAAGTACTTGGAGATTGCGTATGCTGGAAATCAATGTTGCTTATTCGGTCTTAAAGTTTTAATGCAGCTTTAAAAAATAAAAAATCACCTTTTTCAGCAAATATTAAGCGAAACCGCAGTTGGGGAAAACAAAATGGCCGACAACTGAGATTTCTAACCATTGCTGTTCAAAAACTATTCGATCAATTTTGACAAATTAGGTATCAAATTGTTTGTTTTTCTGTTTTCTATGCAATGATAACATGAAAAAAGCCATTTAATTACATTAAAAAATTGCCTGGCATCTCTAGTAATACTATAGCTGTAAAACACCGATTCTTATATTGTCATAGAACGTTTAAAAGCTGCAATCAATATTTCTGAAACATCCACTTTTAATTTTCATAACCCCTTTGTTACCCCTTCACAAAATTAAAGGGCTGCGCTGCTGTACGTGTAACGCAGGAATATAGTTGCCAATAATAACTCTGGTCACAGAGTGCTAGCAGACGACGTGTTACACTTACAGCTGCAACT
>JAUMGZ010213315.1:0-11836 GCA_032359645.1 Pododesmus macrochisma | reverse complement strand
ACGTCCGTAAATGACCTTAGCTGTTGATCGGACAATATGCCCTTATACAAACAAACAAACAAACAAACAAACAAACAATCATTGTCCCATTCCTATTACTTCGTTGTCCCATTCCTATAATTACTTCATTGTCCCATTCCTATTTCTTCTTTTTCCCATTCCTGTAATTACTTCATTGTCCCATTCCTATTACTTCATTGTCCCATTCCTGTAATTACTTCATTTTCCCATTCCTATAATTAATTCATTTTCTCATTCCTATTATTTTATTTACCTTTTTATTTTACTTCATTTTTAATCTGAACTTTACTGATTTGAAACAGACGGGAACACACCGATTAAATATTAGGAAACCAATGAAACAGTGAAATACTTAAAACCAGGTATTAAAAGAACTTATTTGAATAAAAAACAAATTTGTTAACCAATGTGGTTAAAATATGTTCATATAACATTCATACATGGAACCAAGTGCTAAATATGACAAGGAAATTCTTTGAATATGTGTGCTAATCAAATGAACGACGAAATCCTTTGAATATGATGTGTGGGTGAACTTGTCGTTCGTGAACCGGATTTTACCTGTATCCGAATTTCGTTTTCACAGTTAGTTGTAATTCAAAATGGCGGCGCCCATCAATGAACGTGGTTATTTGTAAATGTTGGTAAATTATTGTAATTTGAAGACTACGTTGTAAAATGCACGGCATCACATAGAACGAAAATGTAAAGGAAGATAAATTTTTCATAAACCATTACACAGGTATCTAATTATGTTACTAAACGCGAGTTTATTCATCATCACCTACAGCAACATTGAGCTGACACGGGTGTCTGATAATCATGTTTACATTTAGTTTGTTTATATGTGACACTCACAGGCTTTTACATATGTAATGTTGAAATACAAAAAAATGATGTTTTAGACTTCGTTAAAAAGCTATCTTGTATTAGGGCATAGCTTACTATAGCATAGGGATAGCTAGCGCTGCATTATCGCTGTGTTTCAATATTTCGGGATCAGGTTATCAGCCACGTGCATTTTATCTGTTAATTTGGCGTTTTATGATTTTTCATATTAGATCAACCATTGTCTTTCGTGTTCTTGCACATGAGTCTTTTTCAAATAGAGAAGGTTAAGTTATAACTGAATTTGGCTTTTTATAAAATTCAAATAACAAAAATACTGTATATCATCCCGACATACATTTTTGATCGTCATGTGAAGTCAATCTACTTTCTTTTTTTGCTATTGCATGCACATGCTTGACCCTCTGACATCATAGGCTGTGTCTATTTCTGGTTTTTTGACAGCCCCAAACCGGAATATTGTAACAATGTTGAGAAATCAGTTGTTGGACATAAATAATGTGTTTATACAATTTATGCATTTTTAGGTCTTTATTCGTAAGTAGTTTTACCACTTTTTCTGAAAACGGTATTACGATTAAAAACCTGAATATATTTTTAGTGCCAAAACTTCTCTGGAATCTCTACATCTGGTCATGTCTGCGTAGTTATATATATCTTTCATCGCCATTTTGATGACAGAATATTTTCATGCTTCCTGTAAAAATGTCACATGTCTTATGTATTTTTTTCCTTTTTTAAATAAAAATGACTCTCCAAAGGCCACATACTTCCCTAGCTGAATCAGTTAGAAGTGTCAGCAAAATCCAATTTTCCTAAAATGTGTACATATTTTAATGAAACATTATGCAATGAATGGAATTTATTATGAACTTTTCTTTGATATGTTCCATACTGGAAATTTATAGACTCACAGATCTAGATACATAGGTAATATATGATCAGGGATCTCCATAATTTCAAATTTTACTGTGGGGGAAATTTATCAACGTACTTTAGAGACGCGCATCATTTGAGGAATTTGACTATATTAGGAAAAACATCTTTAATAACAAAAAAGCTGTTAAATTAAAAATCAATGATAAAACATTCTTTTGCAGTTTAGTGATACTTTAGGCATACCCTTAAACTGTCATTATGACATTGGCAAGTCTTTATTAAAATATAGGTGTATTCTTTATTGTGGTTGGAGATAATTTTACTGTGGTGGAGATGATTTTACTGTGGTGGAGATGATTTTACTGTGAGGCAAATGAAGTTTACTGTGGTGCTGCACCACAGTAAAATAGGTTATGGAGATCACTGATGATAAATATTGATGAAAAATGTGTCGAGAAGCTAGAGTGCATTATATAACCTGTTTCCCATTTCTTTCAATTTTTGAAATTTACAAAAGAAATAAAATTGATTTGGAATTATGGCAAACTATTAAGCTGAACCACTTGTCAATAAATCTTGTCCGGTAAGGTATT
Source organism: Pododesmus macrochisma (assembly GCA_032359645.1). NCBI lineage: Eukaryota > Metazoa > Mollusca > Bivalvia > Pectinida > Anomiidae > Pododesmus > Pododesmus macrochisma. Next base: position 9,494 of record JAUMGZ010213315.1, on the reverse strand, counting down.
TCTGTTCCAAAATCCGTTTCGGATTAAGAATATGTCAAAAACACATGTCGTTGTTTTGAATCTCGTCAAATTGTCCTAGCATTGCTAGCTAATTTATAATTGAAATAATATTTCCTATTTGAAGTGCATTGAATCAGACACACATTATTATTGGAGCAAGACTCAAAGGTAAACCAAATATGTTGCAAAAATCAATAGTCACGGTCATAGTCACCGAGATATCACCACAGAACCTAATTATGTTGAAAACCCATTACAGGAGGATATATAATTTATGATAAGAAAAATAGAATAGTAAGCGAGGCACCATTCTCAACAGTGTAGAATGTTAGAAACTAGTCCAATGCCTAGGACTAGTAAAATTTGATTCTGACTACACTCGATCTTTGTAAGCTCCTGTGATAACTCGGACAGTTAATTGATTCAAACTAAATGCATGCAATACTGAGTTCATACATACTTTAAAATGTCGCAAATTAATATTTTGCTCAATGAAATGTGTTTTTGGTTTTCCACTGCGTGTATTAGTTTTAATTCAGTGAAGAACAGTCTACAAACTATAACTGTCTGTCCCAAAGATGGCGACATAAACAATGACCTTCAATGACCAGGGAACAGTCATTAACAGGAAGCTGAAAACAAAATTTGGAATCACTCTTGACTTAACTTATCTTTACTAGGTACAGCGCACAATGCCACATGTACAATAGACCCAGCCTTGTATTGGAAATTTCCGTAACACGCCCTTGGTATTAAACATGTGCTCCCTAGCTAAATAACTGGGTCAACTAAACAACTGTAACTTTTGCATGGGAATTCCCGTAGACAGGTCCTCATCCCAGAGCTTTGGAAATAATGACCTGAAAATGTTTTGTGGTACAAAATTTGGTTTCATTTGTCACTTTTGACTTGAAATAACAAAAAATAGAAGATTAATTGCATATTTGAAAAAAATATTTCATTTTTGAAGTGAGTAGACTTATAATGATGTTAACTACCAGTATAGTGAATTTTTCTTTAATTCTGCTATACATGTTTATTGTATAATAGAATATATTATTTTGCTTGTTCGGACTCGTGCTGAAAAAACTTAAGGGCACAGACTGTCTCAACAGGCAAAAAATGACGTCACACATTTTCTTCCCCATAAGAATTTTCAGAAGTTGGCAGGTATACATGATACATGCAATATATATATATTGCTTTAATGTATTATATGTACATGTGTTAAGACAGGATTGCTATTATTGTTTAATCTGAATATTAATGTCCATCATGTTATTGTTACATGTAGATAACAAGTACGTGTGAGTGAAAGGAAAATATGGAAGACGAGCCACAAACTAAGAAGCACAGGGAGAGAAAGTCAGGGCCCAAGGCAGAGAAGAAGAAAGCAAAAAACAAACATGTCCAAGATTTGACACCTCAGCAAAGAAATCCAAAAGCTTTCTCCATACAGCATGCCAGAAAAACAGCCAAACTTGTACAGAGGTAAAACATAATATACACACTATATTTATCTAGGATTATCAATATGTTAATGTATTGAATGAAAATTATAATTAATATGTTTTTTGTTGATTGAAATTATGCATGGCCTATAGATGGATATAATATTAACTTACTCTAATGGGTCTTTTATGAATATTTTTTTAAGGGAAAGTATCCTTTAGGCCATACCAATTTGATTTTTTTGTTTGTCTTGAACCCCTCACATAATTTTAAGATGTTTAATTGTTTTTTGATATACAAAAAAATACACATATAATATCAGATTCTGGACATCCACATATCATAATATTAATGATACTTAATGAATTAGAATGATCAATTCAATCAGACATAAGATTATTGATAACTTACTCCAACAGTCATTTAAAATATTCGAGTTAAATTTACATGAACATTTAGTACATGTTCAATGTACATGTACATGTATATCAGCAATGATACAGTATAATCATATGTTTTCAGAGCACAGGATCTTAAAACCAAAAAGCATCATATTCCGCTTGTGGACAGATCTTCTGTTGAGCCACCCCCAGTTGTAGTTGCAATTGTTGGTCCACCAAAAGTAGGGAAGTCCACTTTGATGCAGTGTATAGTGAAGAATTATGCCAAACAGAAGTTATCTAATGTTGAGGGTCCAGTTACTATCGTGGCAGGTATGTACACTTCACATCATTACCAGACTAACATTATAGTATAAAACTTAACTGTAATATACAGTGAACATCACTATTTACAACCTCGGGATAGAATAAAAATGATAAAAAATAAAATCCATGATATGCTGACCTGGATTCTTTGAGTCAATGAAGTAACATCATTACAATTGACCACTATTCCTGTAATACCAACAGATAGTTAGTGTTGTGTTGTACTGCTATATTTTGAGTGTGAACAGGTTCATAGATTATAAGATTCTTTCTTTAGGTAAACAGAGGCGTTTGACGTTGATAGAATGTAATAATGACATCAACTCCATGATAGACATAGCAAAGGTAGCAGATCTGGTTAGTATTTTTGTACTCCAAATCTTTTAACAGTTTCAGTATCAAAGGTTATTTATTCATGTAACATATTCATCATACTTATTTAAGAAAAAGAAAAACAGTTTTAATATTTAGTTAGGTTAGTCCTTGAGATGAATACTTTGTTTTAATGAATGTAAAGATAAATCTTCTTTAAAAAAGATTTTTTTTACTCTATAGACCACATAGATCAACTAATTATCACAAGATCTAAAACTTACCCATCTCTCAGACCACATTATTGAATAACTTCTCAGATGCTTAATAAATGTTTTCTTTTTACTAGGTATTACTGCTAGTGGATGCCAGTTTTGGTTTTGAGATGGACTTAATTCAATGTTTTCTTTTTACTAGGCATTACTGCTGGTGGATGCCAGTTTTGGTTTTGAGATGGAGACTTTTGAGTTCCTCAATATTTGTCAGGTGCATGGCTTTCCTAAGATAATGGGAGTTCTGACACATTTAGATTCCTTCAAGGACAACAAACGTATGCGGAAGACCAAGAAGAGACTCAAACACAGGTTCTGGACAGAGGTTTATCAGGTATAAAGGTCATAATCATTGGTCTTTGAATTTGCAAGTGTGGCTTGAACATGTGTGTCTGACATGAACATCACTTCATTTATAATGTAGGGTTTGATTATTTAATATAAGTCATTTAATTACTCAATCCTTATATTGTAAAGTGTACTTGTATCATTTCTGAGAATACTATAGTGAAACCACTTTTTTGACAATACTCTCTCTTATGCTAGGTGACCTCATTCAAAGACTTGCTAACTTGTTAACAAAGTTTGACTTTAAAAATATAACTAAATTGTTCCTTTCTGAATGTGTAGAAGTGGTTGTAATACTTTGTTAACAACAGTAGAACTTTCAACGATGTTCATGTTATAGTATAACATAACCAGAACCTGTGTATACAGTTTCTTTGTTATGTTTTTCATGTGTGATTATAAAGACATATATATGAAATCAAAATGATTGAAACTTCTGTTAAATTCATCAGGGTGCCAAGTTATTTTACCTATCTGGTATGGTGAATGGAGAATACCAAAAGACAGAGGTTCACAACCTGTGTCGCTTTGTATCCGTGATGAAGTACAGACCTTTACAATGGAGGATCACACATCCTTACATCGTCATAGACAGGTATCAAATATATTTTACTGTGGATGTTTACATTTATGAATTAATTTAGCCCCACTCCAACAGCATTTCCATTGGTTGAGAACAATACAGCAGCCGAGATAGAACCTCTCGCCATCATCAAAACTTTTGCAAAAATAAATTAAAGTAAGGAAACTGAAAGTGGGACTCATACTCTCAATCTTTTTGTGAGCATCTAGACACCTTAAGTGGATAACAAAATAACCTCTTGTTTTCAGATGTCTTCATATCCTATGCCTATCATAGATTCTTCAGAAAATATTCTTGTTCACTTGAAAATTTAATGTTTGAGCCTATATTACAGGTTGGAAATTGAGAAATATAAGTGACATAAATTGTCAACTCAAAGTTTTGGGAACGAAATGATATGTTCTCTTTAGTTTAATTTATCAGCCATTCATGTCCTTAACCAATCATTGATATCTTTTACTGGAAGCATCTTGTTTCTGATTGACATTAATATGCAATTGAATTCTAGAATTAATTATTTAATAGTACCTAAGACAGTGTTGTTGTTAGAAGATGTCAATAGCATTGCACGTGTTCATTATCCTCATATTCACTTAATATCATTATTATTCATTTAATGAAAGAATGGAAGATATCACTGATCCAGAGAAAATCAGAAGGAATAAAAAGGAAGATAGAAATATATCTGTGTACGGTTACATACGGGGTACTCATATGAAGCACCACAGTAATGTGCACATCCCAGGTAACGTATAGTTCATGTGTTCTCTCAAATTCACTCAAAAGTGAAAAATATCAATCTTATTCACAAGTAACACTCACACATGAAAATTAAAAACTCAATGAGATACCAACTTGCAGCCTAGGTAAAATAAAACCAAAGATCTGAAATAGAAACACTCAAGAATTCTAGGTCTAGAAGGTCACAACATCAACTGTAATCTTAATTTATAAGGTGTTACTCACTTCTTCTATTACTGTAACACTATTTTTTGGTATTGCTTTGCAGAGGTTATATCTAAATATGTTTTGCAGAATCTAAAACCCTGTTAGAAATAACATGGCAACAAAAAGTGTGTCCTCATTTAAGTTTTATATATCAATTTGTTGAAAAAAGACTTTGAAATCACATGTTTTATTTCTTTTTTTAGATAGACAGTTAACCCTTTGATACACGAGAACTTTCTTATAAGTAATTCTTTTGAAAGGAATAACTCTTACACGAAAACTGTCTTATAAGTTAAATTTATCTGAGAGGAAATTATCAAATTATGATTTAACTCATTTGTATGCCTAAATATAGGTTGTGGAGACTTTAGAATACAAGATATGCAGTCATTACCTGATCCATGTCCAACACCAGACCAGGAGAAGAAGAGATCCCTAAGTCACAAGGATCGTATGATTTATGCTCCGATGTCTGGTGTTGGTGGAGTGGTCTACGATAAAGATGCTGTGTATATTGACCTTGGTGGTAGTCATTCTCACTCCCAGAAAGAAGAGGTATTAAAATAGATTATGTTAACATTCAAATTAGTGGGAATGAATTCCGTAAACTAAACTAGTGGATGGTGTTCTTTGTTTAGCTGGTCAAATCAGGTTTAGAATTAGTATTTATTTGTTTATCTTTGTTATAAAAAAATATTGTCATAGTAGTGAAGTTATAGTTTTTAGGTGATGTGCAGTAATGTATTTTATGTAATATTTAAAATAAGGTTTTAATCTTTTCAAACTTAAGCTAATACTTACAGAATATACAATGTAGGTCATTCATATCAAGGTAGCTGGCGGTCTTAGGTTGTTAATAAGATAATTTAGTCTTAAATTTATAACTTTGTATTTTATTTTGTGTCTAACAGGAGACAGTACAGCCAGCTAATGAACTTGTATCTTCACTGATGTCCATGATGAATCCCCTTGATGAAAAGATGACCACAAGTCAACTGACCGTCTTGTCCAACACAGCACCAATCACTGATTTGGGCATGCCGAAGTGAGTTTTACTCATATAACAATAACATCTAATCACAAATGTTATCAGAAATTCACTTCATTGACTGTGACATTGAGTCGATGAGAGTACTGTACTGACCTTTTCTTTTAATATTGGATTTGTCCTATTCATTCACTGACCACAACCTATAACTGACCATCACTAGATGTTTTGTTTCTGTCAGTTATTATGACAGTTGCAAGTTAATCTAATCTGCAAATACCTTTTATATCACCTGTGAAGAATTTTTGTTCAGTTTCACAATCCAGTAATATCTATAAAACAAAAGGACAGAAGGAAATATTTTTAAGATTAAGCCAAAATTAATACGTTGCAATTACAAGTGCGTATAGTACAGTATATTTCCTGTCATGTTGTAGTCAAAGTTTCTTTTAAATACTGTAGATATGATAATGACGGTCCTGATGCTGCAACAAAACCTGAAAGTAGAGAAAGAAGAAGAGCTGTGTTTGATGATGATGATCAGGAGGTACGATATATTTATGTTTTTGATATAGAGAACTTGTTGATTCAGTAAATAATAAGACTGTAAAATTAATCAAGCATAACTGAGATTTATCGGTCAAGTTTTTTTTATGTTTTAATTTCATAACAGAGATGCTTTACACATTAAAATGTTAATATTTCAGTTTCTTTGTATTGTAATATATCTTTTTTACCATCATATTAATTACCTATATCCCTGGTCTCCTGGTAGTTAAAAGATAAAGAATCTGAGCCGTGAACACATGATTTCCTCTGTTTTTAAATATCTTTTCTTTTCACTATTAATGATTCCATCATTCTAAAGGACATTAAGTATGTTTTGGTGACTGTCAGTTACATATTGTCTGTGATGAAATCTTATTAATTTAGAGCTCAGAAGATGAAGATGAAGAAAGAGAACCAAAGAAGAAAAAGTTAAAGGTATTTTCCTCTTTCAGTTTTATATGATATTTGTATTATTTTATTTTTTACAAACAACAATATAATATTTTATAGATTTCTTTTTAAAGTGTATAATTCATTTATGTGCGATAGTTTTGAAACTATGACTACATTATTTGTATTGTTAAGCATTCTGTGATAATTTTGTTACTTAAAATGTAACTAAAATATTACACTTCTTATTAAGACATAAATTATCAACATTTAAACACAAACCGATGAGATACTTGTATTATCATTGATCATTTAAAGCTTAAAGAAATTCTCAATAACAACAACTTCTTATCAGAACATAAGCTGTCAAGTTATAGTTGATTATCAAATTGTTGTAATGATGAAGCATTTGAGTAAAAATTAAAAGTTATATGATCAATGCAGACCTACTTAAAAGAATTTCATTTATAATTTGAGATACTTATATTTTTGTTTGACCAAACACGATTTGGTTGATTTTACGTCGTTTTTAAATGCCTGTCTCACTTTGCTAGTTCATTCTGGTGGTGACTTTTGGATGAAGCTATTGTTTGTTTGACAATAACCTTTGTTCTGTTGATCCTATATCTTCTTGTTTGTCCTTACATATTACATAGTGTACTTTGGTTTATCTTGTAGAAAAGCCAGTCCGTAAAAGTTACAGAGGAACTGGCATTTGCAGACAGTGATGATGATGATGATGAATGTGAAGACGATCAGATGACGATATTTAATGGGGATAAAGACACACAATCAAATAAGAAAAATAAAACGAAAACTCTTCAGAATACTTCTAAATCCAAATTAAAGCAGATAACTACAGCAACAGAACTAAAAAACAAAAGTAAAAAACGAAAATTAACTTCAGTTTCTGATAAGGTTGAGGAATCCGAAGATTCAAGTGATAGTGACAATGAATCATCCGAAGAAGATGAGGAAGACATTCAGTCAGAGGAGGTGGATGATGCTTCTGAAGATGAAAGTATAGAGGATGAATCGTCCAGTGATGATGACAGTGAATCTGATGAAATTCAGACAAGTATTGGGAGTAAAAAAGTTAGTAAATCTTCTCTTGATAAAGCTTATAACTCTAGTGCAATAGAATCTAAAAAAGGAAAAACGAAATCAGAAAATAAAGTTAAAGAAACTCAAAGTAGTGATGATTCTGATAGTTCTGAAGATGAAGATGATTCCATGGAGGAAGATATTTCTGATGAGGAGGAAGGTCAAAGTAGTAGTGAGGAGGAAGAAGAGAATGATGAAGAAGAAGAAAATATGGGACAGGGAGAAGATAAAGAAGAAGGTATTTAAATAAAATTCTACTTTGATTTGGATGTATGTATATAATATTGATTCATATGGAAATGTGTTTAATACAATTATTGATTATTTATAAATAATGTTTTTGGGGTCTTGGTTTCTTATAATTGTTTTTTATGTAATGCTTTCTGCTATTATCTTATCTAAATGAAGTTAAATGAAATTTACCAAACACCAATAGGCAATTAAAGTGATGAGAGGGGTCCTGAAGAAATAGCAGATTTTTACAGTGTATAAGTAAATACATGTATATAAAGTTAACATTGACCTTTAACTGTTATTACGTTAACAGATCAAATATATTTACTTGTACCATGTTTATAATATATATTGTAGGTCACCTGCAATGGAAAAGCAATCTGGTAGAAATTGCAGCAGCGTCTTTCAGACGGCGCCAAGAAGAGAGGATTAATTACAGGAAGCTTGTATATGGACAGAGTATGTGATGCTTGTAAAGTGAATCTTAACTTTCAATACACGTAGTTAATTTAAAGAATGTTGAAATCTTCACTTGATTAATGTCCATCTATAGCTCTGGATATCAGTATACAGTTAAACCTGTCTAATGAGATACTTCACAGGACTGACCAAAAAGTGTCTTATAAGACAGGTAACCTAATATACAGGTGATCATGATCACCAGCAGATAGGAAAATAATATTACAATACTGGTTTAAAAGTCTACTGTATGTGATGTTATTAAATCTGAAAAATATACAAAAACATACACATTTAACCTTATTCTTGATACTATTGAAGTTTTTTTTTTTTTAAATGTTAATGTCACTGTAGAAGAGAGATTACAGTTCAATATCGAAACTAAAATTTAAACTCAAAAGATCATGTTAAAATATCAACAAGTTTTTTTGTCGCATCTCTGAAAAATATCTCACTTTCATCCATATTAAAATGTCTTGGCATACTTAAATGCCCTTGTTCGAAGAACGAGACCAGAAACGATAACACGACGAGACAGCATGTCTTTAAACCACTTGAGACACAGAATCATGCAATTGTTAATTTCTTCATTTCAAGTTGCGTGTCGCTTCCCCTTTCGTGATAGGCCGTATTTTTCATAATCCTCAAGTAATTATGACATTCCTTTCTTTATGTTTTAAATTTTAGTCCTTCCCACATTAAAACATGGTGGTCTCACCAATTATTAAGCCGTTTTACAACTTCAACTCGTTGTTGCAAGTTCAACTCTGTTCGCTTGGAAGTAATGTTGTTTGTTATGAAAACTTATCGGATTTCACAAGATCTCATGAGATTTGAAATTGTGGCGGCAAATTTAAATGATGCATTATACAGGTAATTGATGCGAAAATGGTCCGATGAGACGTGACGCAGACACGTTAAGCAGGGTGAAGCATTATAAAGGTGAAATATATAGAGTGACACATTAGACAGGTTAAGACCTATTTATCTCAAATTTTTGTATTTAAACACCTTAAATGTTAATGAAGTCAACTGTACATATTAGTTTATAATGAGTACATTGTATGTTTGTTGTTTTGTTGCCTGTATTAGCTGGGGATACTCAAGAAGAGGAGGATGGGGAGGAAGGAGAGGATGAGGAGTTAGGG
>JAUMGZ010213304.1:0-11836 GCA_032359645.1 Pododesmus macrochisma | reverse complement strand
CAATGAGGCAACGGTGACAAAAATCACGATGGTTATGATGGACAAAAACCATACCGAATAATAATACAAAATTGTTTGCCAACATTTTTAATGTAAAACATTTAGGAAATGTATAAAAAGACATTTTCATTGTTTGAAATATTTGCAAATTGTACGCATATAACAGACACAACCATAAAAAAACAATCTATCAATCAATTGTTGAAACGAAGTTAAGCTTGGTTAATAGTAACTTAATACAATGTATAAACTCTTGCAATGTCTTAAAGAAAGACTAAACTTGCAATCAAAATGTGTAAGACGTGTGTGTGTGTGTGTGTGTGTGTGAAAATTATATCTTTACTTCATTGCTAATACAAATTAAGTTGTACAAAGATAAACAATAAAGGTCAGAATAATAAATATGTACAATAATTAAACATCTTTTGATAAAGTAACATGACAGTCATATTAAATATGAATACAAGTAAAGTAGAGTAAAGCTAAACTATAAATAAGAAATGTTCAGTTTTCGTTTTGTTTCTAATGTCCATTGATCTGTGCAATTAAAACAATGTCTTGATTATTCACGCTTTTCTATGTTTTCTCTTCTTATTGATATTGGATAAAGTTGTTACTTTTTTCCTATGAAATTCTTTATAGTCAAATCAACTAATATCGGTAGTTTCAATGTGAAATTCTTTATTATAAGTGTGGTTGTCGTTTATTATAACTGAGGTTCGCGACGGGGGTGTCTCACTCGGAGTTTGGTTATTTCTTTTCTTATAAATATCAAATTTATCGGAGGCATGTTTCAGATTGCATTTTTGTATTTAGGTGTTAATTGCTTGTCTGGTTAGCTTCTCTGTAGGCAGATATAACATGATGCTTTTAGCCTGATCTGATCGGGTTTGTTTAATACCTATCTTGACGTTTTAGTAATGTATTTCAGGTAAAACATGTCTACTGACTGAGATGCTGTTCCGAATTTCAATATTACACTTATGTTTGCTGAATTCGGTATTGCCGGTGCAGGTGGCGTAAATGTGAATTAGAACATTCCTACTGTTTCTTTCATGAATTATTCTAAAAACAAAAGATGACAAAAATTGTAATTAAAGGGATTTACGCAAGAAACGTATAGAAAGAGATGCAGGGTTTAAGATAGATAAAATCAACATAAGTGATAGCACAAGAAAGGGGAATAAAAACGTACTTGCTAAATAATATAGAAGCTCAGGACAAAAAGTTAAGTTTAATTTGATTATATAATGTATAAACCTGATTTAGGTTTAATTTAATTATAGTATATATAAACCTGAGTTAGGTTTAATTTTATTATTTTACATTATAAACCTGATTTAGGTTGGAAACTTTCCAGAATTTAATGGATTGAATTTATTTGATTAAATGATGACAAGACAGTTTTGTGTTATTATTTGGGTAAGGTTTCTGTACATCGTAACCATCTTGATGTTTTCCCGTTCCCCTTTGGCTCTGTAGCTTTGATTTACCGAATTCTTGTCTATTCTAAATACATTTTCTCTATAACGTCCATGCATGACTGCTGCTTCGGGCAAGATCTGGGGTTCGGGACGGGAGTATCTCGTACAAAGTAATGGCTCTTTCCTCTTATTAGTATCATATTTATCGGAGGCATGTTTCGAAATGCATGTTTGTATATTTATATAAATATATGAACATGATTAAAATTTAATTTGATTATATTTTATATAAACCTGACATATGTTGGAGACCTTCAAGAATTTAATTTATTTGATTAATAAACATTGAATTATTCTATTTATGTTGCCCTATAACCTTATGTTGGTTGATAACCTTCTGTTGTAAATCTGAAGTCGTGGCCATATTCCGCTAATAAAACAATAATTGTTATACTAATGTTTAGTAAGTCTTTGATATAGGTTGATATAGCTACAATGTATACATTAAATCAAGTTATCAAAGGAATATATTGCGCCAATGTGTTCTTCAATGCACCCTTGAGGGTCATGATGTGTATGATCACAGAGTTATCTCCGCCCATTTGATTTACATCAGAGTGTGAACATCTGGTAATATGACATTTTAATAATCCAAAACACATATTCACAACACAAAACTACAAACCAATCTACAAAACACAGTCATACAATTCAAATATAAAAGTAAAGCCAACCATTTATTTCTATAAAAATTAAAAAAAATATTATGCTGATGAAATGTTTTTACGCTTCAGTCACTGAAGTCGCTAAATGTGTGTTTTATAGCTCGCATTTTCGTATAAATTTTTAATTGACAAACAAATAATAGCTGCATGAAAAATCACCAACAGAATGAACTAGCAAATTGAGACGGGCATTCAAAATACTAATACGCGTAAAACAGAGTTGAGCTAAACTAAAACTGAACATAGGTCAGTTTTCCATTGGTTTGGAAAGTCCATTGATATGTGAAATTCAAAATTTTTCACATTTCCTGCCATGTTCTCTCTGTTTATTGATACTTGACATATTTGTTATTTCAAAACAACTACCAGTCTTTTTCAATGTTAAATCGCTTATTTTAAGTGTGGTATTTGCAGCATTTGCTGTTGCTTGTTGCTTGGTTCCTTTGTCAAAGCATAGACAACGTTTCCTTCTATTTTAGATTATAGAATAATAAAATACCAAATAGTTTTATGGCGTTTTATATATCAACGTTGTCAATCTTATATTATTTAAAATGTATATCTGTAGTCATCTGAATATTTTTTATATTATTATATATGTGTATTACTAATTTTTCTATGACTTTAGAAGTAAAACATATTTTGAAGTTATTAAATTTTTTATTTTTGTGTATGTAATTGTAATTTTGATATTTTGATGAAACTGTCGAAATACTGGAAATTAACTTTTTCATAATATCGAAAATATTACTATAATTATGGCTAAAAAAATAGAAACTGTATAATTTGATGAATTTTCTTGGTAATACTATATTTATACAATCAAAAACATGTCTTACGGGCCTAAATCCATAAATATACCCGACAGATAGTCTTGTCAAAAAATGCAATTTCAAGATGTTTTACTCCTGCAATAAATCATCACTTGGCACAAAAAGGGGTGGTTTTACAGTATGAACTTGTTAATATGTATGATAATGGTTTATATGAATACACACAACAGCTACATTATCATTTTCGGGCTGTTTTTTTTTGACTAATTTTCTTCATGCCTAGTATTGGTTCTATCAATAGCCTTTTATTAGCATAGACTATGTCATTACGCACATTCTAACAAATACTACTGGAACTCAATGAAGGGCTCCAGTTGAAAGCCTAATATTTCGAGAAGGCTGGTTCCTGATATCTGTCCTTCTGGTTGTTAGTTGGACTTCGCGTTGTTCATTATCTCTGAGCTCACACTGCTGTTAAAGCAATAACTTAAACGAATTTAGTTTCTTTTTTCCTGACACATAACTAGACGTTGCTGTTGTACCTCTACGAGCACACTGATTGTTCATCAATGTCACTGTTCATATACATAACTATATATAGAATCTATGAATCTATCATTAATTTGCCACTGTTTTTGGCTTTATGCTACTTGGCAATGTCCAATTTTCATGTTTCCAATTGCCTTTTGTTAATATGTTTATACGTTTTACTCATTTAGATTTGTATGAATAAATGTTGTGGACGGTCGGTTGTTGACCTGATTTAAAGCGCCATGAAGTGTAATTATTACGTTTTTAAATGTATGTCTATACTTAAGACTGTGAAATGTGGAAAGGTTGGGGCCTCTTTTAACTGTTAAACCACACCACTTGTTTTCATGCTGGGTAACTGTCCTTAGTTGGTCCGCATGAAGTACTGGTCTCAATTTTATCTAAACTTGGTAGGAAGTATCCCTGTGGAAAGGGGATTCGGATTTGTTGAAATGATGGAGCTAGGTACTCAGGGAGTGTCACTTGGGGGCCAAATGGGGAAAATGTGATAAAATTTCAAAAATCTTATTTACTAGAAGGCCTAGTAAACAGTGATTTGGTTTGTAGTAACTTTAACGCATGGAGAACCAAGTTTGTTCAAGGGGTGACCTGGGGTCAAAAATAGATAAAGCTTTATGGGGTCGAAGTTCAACACTGTATACATAGCAAATATGTTAGCTTTCATATTTTTGTCTTCATGTCAAAAACAACTGGACCAATTTCATCAAAACTTCGAAGAGAACATTGTTAGTAGACGGGGGTTCACACTTGTTCAAATGATAAGGCTTGGCCTCATGGGGTGCAACTAGAGTATGTCATAAACTTTTCAAATTTTTGACTTCTTCTCCTTAACCACTGGACCAATTTCATCAACACTTGGTAGGAAGTATCACTAGGGTAACGGTATTCAGATATATTCAAATGAATGGGCTTGGCATCCTAGGAGCACAACTAGGGGGCAAAAGGGGGACTTTTGATAAAATTTCAAACATCTTCTAATAAACTATTAGGCCAATAGCTTAACGCTTTGGTATTTAGTAATTTTAGGGCACGGAGAACCGAATTTGCTCCTGACGTGACCAAGGGGTAAAAAAGGTTTTACATTTCGGGGTCAAAGTTCAACACTGTAAATCGCAAATATTTATCTTTTCACAATTTCGACCTTCTGTTCCATTACTATTGAACCAATTCCACTAAAACGTTGTTGACGTCGTCCTGAAGAAAAAGGGGATACAAATTTGTTCAAATAATGGGGCTCAGTACTCAGAGAAGGTCACTTAGGGGCGCACTTGGGGAAAGTTTGACAACATTTCAAAAATCTTTTAATAAACTAGAAGGCCTAAAATAGTAAATCGAAAAACCAAGACGACATTTTAGGCCGTAAGTCCATGGACATTGGCAAACAATACGAAAACGTTGGACGCACAGAGAAAAATAACCAAATATACATTTATTAACTAAACATGGAAACATTACGAACTTCTATTAACAAACTAGAAGCGAAACCAGGTGCTTGCGATATGGTAAGCGTTTCCTGCTACACATGTGCCACCCGCCGCGATGCCTCCGTGCTTAATGCTTTGATTTGTAGTAACTTAAGGGCATGGAGAACCAACTTTGTTTAAGGAGTGACCCTAGGATCAAAATATTTCAAATACCAATCCAGATGGACGTTAAGCCCCACGGGCCTCTTGTTAATTGAGTGTGCGTGTGTGGCAGTTGATACGTAGTTGGATCTGAAGTCTTGGTGAGGTTATTCCACAGACAGTATTAGATGTTTGCCCCCTGTCGATATTAATTTTTATTGGTGGCCCGTTTCAAGCTGCAAGCTTGTGTTTTGAAGATATACATATTTAAATGATTCACTGATTTGCTGCTTGGAAAGCTATTGCTTGTGGTGCGGCACGTCTTTCATTTTTCGTTACTTTGGTGCTTGAATAATAGAGTCTTCATGTATCACTCGATTATCACACGGCCTAGAATATCGTCTTGGTTTTTCGATTTACTTTTTTATTTCGGTATTCAACGAGATCAATTTAAATAGATTTGAAATATTACCACACTGGCCAGGTCTCGGAATTGGACAGGAATGGTGGCTGAAGATGCGCCTGGTGAATGAATTTTTCCGTGCATTAATACTTAAATAGTACTTAGCAATAATCATAAGTTTATCTTCAATCCGGGTCGGAAGACAAATAGGCATGTTCATTTTATCTGAAAAAATAAAGAGATCTAATCTTGAAACGTTTTTAAAAACAAAACCTACCCCGGATATAACAGTAAAAAAGGCTTGGAAAGAAGGAACTTTAAATGTGTTGCTCTGGACAGCTTTTTGTACTACTCCGCCCTCGTCAGCAGCGATCTTGATGTTATATAAAAAAGTGATCATCGAGCGATTTCCTACACAAATTTTAATATAATTATTCAGTATTTACTAATGCAGCGTAAATAACCCTTTCAAGCAGTTAGCTATAGCATTTCGATATGTAGAAATAAGTATTATGTGTGGTGTTAGTGGGATGGTTGCAATTAAATGACAATATCACACAATTGAATTCGTCAAATGAAAGTCTAAATCACGACAGACCAATGATGTTTGATGATGTATGATTTATAGGTTATCCCTTAGGTTGTTGGTGTTTGTTGACAGTGTCCGGTCCTTTATTCAGACGACACTCAAAGCACTGTTAATGTTAGTTTGTTACCTATAGTATATTATACTTAGACATTTAGTCTCATGTTGGAAGTGGGAAGGTAAAGGCCATACTAAGCAGTTTAACGACGCCGCCTGGTTTCGTGCTGGGTGACCGTACTAAGATGGTCCGCATTGATTTATTCTTAAGGATTGTTGTAATGTCAAATTAATTCCTTACATTCTGGTGCTTGGTTTTTTTAATGCAGTTATTGTTTGTTTATCAATGTCTATCGTTCTGTTGTTTCCACTCATACTGTTTTTAGCGATACTGGCTATTTTCAAGTCTTTAATTTTCCAATTGTCTTATATTTGTCTTTCTTGGAAAACGAAAACGAGCATTAAAGGGCACTAATCATTCAATCAACACATCAACTGAATAAGAGTGATTTAAATATAATGTTTTATTTAACAACACTACATATTTAAATAAGTTACACAATGTTAAATATCATTAACAATGATACAAACATGGAGAAGAAACAATTAACATATACTAGCGAATGAATGCATAACCGGAGGTGTACTTATTTAACAATATGAAACACCGAACATGTACCACAATGCAACACTTATCTATATTATGTAATACCAAAAGGAATTAATCGCCACGAATTAACCAGTCTTTAAAGCACAATGAAAGCAACTTGAAAACTCAAGAAAGAAGTAATTGCTCACTTTTTATTTAATTACTTTACTTTAGAAGTATAGTACCAAATACTTTTAACAAAGTTCAAAATGACAAAACCATTGCCGTCAAAAAGTAAATGGTCCATTGAATACTTTTCAAATATTTTCTAATCGTTTTGAAAATGAATCAGGGAAATTAAATTAAAATTCTTACTTGGAATTTTAATGTTTTTACGTGATGAATAACAAAAAAAAATTTCTGGAGATATGTCATAGAAACTACATGCTGCCAATGCTGATTACATTCCATTATGCATAGTTCTTGCGGCGAAATCACCCATTTAGTTTGTTTGATCTCAGTATGCAATGCCGTATTAATTTGCCAGTTCATTCTGGTGATGACTGTTTGGTGAAGCTATAATTGATTGTTTATATAACAGAGCAAATTTCTATTTCTGTTATTTATAGAAGTTCGTGTTGTTTCAAATTTTAGTTAATAAACTGTGTGCGTCCAACGTTTTCTTATTGTTTGCCAATGTCCGTGGACTTACGGACTAGAATATCGTCTTGGTTTTTTCGATTAACTATTTTATTCTATTTCTTCTTGTTTTATTATAAATGACCATACGACACGATAAAAACGTATTTAGTGCTTTTGAAAATCCAAGTAAAACTTAGGGCACGCACAGTATAGCAAACACAATAGAACAATTTTAAAATAACAGGAAACATGACGAACTAACATTGATGACTAGAAGGTATGTACGAACGCTTGTGAGCGATGCATCATTTCGTTTCTTTTCTGTTATTTTCACTTCAAATTTGGTTGCAATAGATTGGTATGATTTGACACCGTTTCATTTTCATATTTTGGAATAGTATGCATATGCAATATTTATCATTTCAGTTCAGAGGGAGTTGAAGTAGCTAAATATGTATGTTATAACCCCTAGTATAGTTTCTCGTTCATTGCACAAGAAAAGCTCACGAATAAATAAGGTACGAAATAAATTGATCTCAGGTACCAGTACTGATATCGATTTTGCGTGCTTTTAAACAACGAAACAACATTATCATATGGTACTTAGATAGACGACGCGTGCTATGTAACATTGCATTGACGTTACCGACGATGTATGTGCATTTGCAGAGGCTCCATTGGGGTAAACGATGCTCTTTTACTGGTATTTTCATAGTCTATATTGAACTGAAACAGGTCCGAGATTCTATTAATAATATTAAGTGGACTGTTGATATCAGCCACGCTTTCATTTTCATGACAGGTTTTCTTGTTATATGCATTGTTTTTAATAGTATGCACAGGCAATATTTATTATTTCAGTCTAGAGGGCGTTGGAGTAGCTAAATGTGTATCTTAGAGCCCTCATTATCGTATACGTAATTAGTTGACTTTTGACATCGGCTCCACTTTCCTGTTCTTGAATTTGATATTTGAAAGATCAATGACCACCAACAAGAGGAGAACTGCGCAAATAATAAGAATTCCAAAAGTCCCAAAATACACAGGAGAAGGTCTAACGTCCTCTGCACTTTTGAGGGTCCTAGCGTATGACGAGGTCATCTTCTTCGGCTTGGCAAGTTCCGTCTTTATTTCCGAAAACCAATCTACAAAAGCTAAGAATACATAAGATAGCATTTGAATCATTGAAATCGATCAAAAATACAGATAAACAGTTCTAAAGAAGTACACAGGATATTAACTTAATGGAAAACAGCATTAACAAGTTAATATGTGCCTAGGCCGAATCAGTAAAACGATCTTGGTCTATATTGTTTTTAGCAAATTGAGCAATCAAGATCCCTCATACCTTACAGAGCGCACATTACGTACATGTTCATTATTGTTATCTTTTATACAATATCGACTGACACATGTATACTATGAAACGCTTTTTCCTATAGACAACTGACGTAACGTCTTGTTTAAGAGAGCGTTTCGGAAATTCGAGTGTATAATTTTTATACGATTTAATTTGATTCATGCATTTTGTATGCGTCTCAAATAGCCTTCGGTTTACCAATATATTTGGAATAGTGATATAAAGAAAAACATCCTATTTTGATACAGTATTTTCTGATGCAACTAGAAAAAAGTACATGCACATATCTCACTGCTAACTTAAATCGTTGTTGCTGTATTTACCAAAGTAAACTGTTTAGCTAGATAGGTAAATGGACTTTAAAATATCTGAGTTAAACCATTAGAGCTTACGACTTCAAACCATATATGAAGGATTAGCGATTATAGTGAAAATAAAAGCAAACGAACAAACAATTAAGGAAATGTTCAAATATGAAATACTAGATCACAAATAAGGATACTTTAAAAAAAATTACCAGTGCAGTTAAGAGGGTGCCCTGACCATACTCCGTTTCCGACAGGGTTCTCAACGCAGTGTCTATACCTGTTACCGCTAGACATTATGTAGCCGTCATTACACATATATTCCACAGCATCATTAATATTGTAATTCCTTGTGGTGAACCTCAGTCTTACGGAAGTCGTGTTAACGCCGTCCAAGGGATCTGGACATCTGTTGTCTGCATCAAAATGGTTGTATGAATATAATGTTTATATTGTGCATGAATCATGCGTGTTTTATGGTGACACATGTGTAGCCGGAAACATCTGCCATATCGCGAGCACCTGTTTTTTTAATAGTAGTTTGTGATGTTTCCTTTTTTAGTTAATAATGTTCATTTGGTTAGTTTTTCTGTTTGCGTCCAACGTCTTCCTATTGTTTGCCAATGTCTAAAGATTTACGGCGTTTGAATATCGTCTTGGATTTTCGAATTAACTACTTTTATATTACTACAATTATCATAATCAGATGTGGCCATTATCATACTCTGTGGAAGACAAGAGAAGAAAAAAAGGCACAGAAGCTAACCAAATGACAGAATCTATTATCAATAATTTCCATGAGAATATTTGAGCTGACAAGATTAGACTAGATCAGTACGTTGTACAAGATGTGGATAGACTTAAATATTCTTACTGATCTAATTGCGAAATCATGGACATCAACAAAAAAAACATAAACAAAGATATTGATGGACGCTGTTGCTCTGTGTAATACGTGTATCATTTGAAGAAAATAAGTATCAGCGTTCATTACAACAAATTCTTCCAATATTCCACAGTAGAAACAAGTTAATTTTCCTGTCTTGAACCGAATTCTTACTCACTGTAGTAGAATGTACATTATTTTGTAAAAACTGAATATAAAATACACACTTTCAATATAAATATTTGTTCTATGAATATTGCCATTAAAATAAAAACTAATAAAAATAATGACTACTATAACCATGTTTATATGTACCACATGCTCATAACAGTAAATCATCTCGTATATATTATACGTTCTTTATTTCTTTTATTTAGTAGGTTTTGCCACTCATACCGTTTTTTTGTTAGTCTACGTGGACTTTTTCTAAATCAATCCGTACCTTCCCTCCGACTATCGACCGTACGTCCGCGGCAAACATTTCAAATTTGAGACTTCTAAACAAATCCTATAACTTGCTGTGAATGTTTCACCTATGTTCTCCTTTCAACCTTGTGTCCGACGTTGCCGAACTCTATCTAATTTCAAAAATCGTTATGCATATGTTCTTTGAATGTTTCTCGTTCAGATCTCACCAGCACGGTGGCCCAGGACGGTCACTTCTTGCTAGCAGACTGGTGCTAGAATCCCAGGCTGTGGGATCGAGTCCCGGTCACGTCAAAACCCAAGACGTTAACATTAGGCAATCCTCTCTCCTCTTGCTTAACACTCACAATTAATTGGTAGGATGAGGACTGTTTGACTCGTCAGGAAAATGTGACTGAGTGAAGTATCATGTCAATATGTCTGCGACGTGATATTTTAGTGAGACAGCACTATAAAAGTCGCAATAAGAGCGCACTGTCACAAGCAGACAACGCCTCGATACGACCAATACACGAGTTTAAGGGACGTTTAACCCAATAAACAAACAAACAAACTCTTTCTGGTCTATGTCCGGTATTAACGAACTCCTTTTTCTTTTGACCGCCATTGCCTCTGATTGACTGTGCCCTTAAGGACGTTATATCAAGAATTGTTGGTAAGATATTCACGCAAGATGATGTGCACTTACATGTTCCTTGCATGGTATCTTGTTAGATTTGTGATTGATATTGCTGAAATCTACCAAATATTGCTGCCATGGCTTCTGATTGGCTGAGCACTTTTAGACCGTTGGTCATACATTTACAAAACTTGATGTAGATATTGATTACACTGTCCCTTTTCAGCTTTGTGTCCGCCTTTGCCGAAGTCAATCCAAAATGACATTTATTGCGTCTGATTGGATGGTACCTTTTCGGCCTCTTGTCACACGTAGATTTTCCCTTCATTGTGTCAATTCAGATTTGTGTACAACATTGCTAAATTCCATCAAAAATGGCTCCTGGTTGGCTGAGCACTTTTCCGCATTTTGTCAAAACCCGTTGTTTAAATTTTCACGCAATTTGATGTAGATGTTCCTTGCGTGGTCCCTTTTAGATTTTTGTTCGACGTTGCAAAAAGCCTTCAAATATTGCTGTCGTGACTTCTGATTGCCTGCACTTTTCAACTTCTTGTCAGGTCGGTAAGGTTTTCATGAAACTTAATGTAGGGCTGCCTTCTGTGGTCCCTTTTCATATTTGTGTTCAACTTTGCCGAAATGTATTCAATATGATCACCAGCTCTAAGCTTCTGATTGTCTGATACCTACGTTCGGTTCTTTTCAGGAACATTTGAATCCGAATTGCAGTCGTGTCTTCTGTATAATTGAAATTTTAAGTAAGTCAGTCAGTCAGGCAGGAAGTCTGTATTTTGATAGTTTTAAATTCTATATAAATCATAACGTAACCTTTAATAATGATGACTGGTTTGTCCGAAATACGTGCCAAGAGAAATAAGTTGACTATTTTGACATAGATAACCTGTCTAAGTACATAAGGTCTCGCTCCACAGTTAATTTTTACTGCTGTTTTTAGAGCCCTTCTAGGGCCACACTGTCATATGTGTT
>JAUMGZ010213294.1:0-11838 GCA_032359645.1 Pododesmus macrochisma | reverse complement strand
GTAGAGCATTATACTTTATTTTTCTTTAAAATGACTCACTGGACATGCGTATGACACATTAACTATGGAGGGAGACCCAAGATGAGTAGAGCAGTTATAGTTTATTTTTCTTTAAAATGACTCTCACTGGGCATGCGTATGACACATTAACTATGGAGGGAGACCCAAGATGAGTAGAGCAGTTATACTTTATTTTTCTTTAAAATGACTCTCACTGGACATGCGTATGACACATTAACTGTGGAGGGAGACCTAAGATGAGTAGAGCAGTTATATTGTATTTTTCTTTAAAATGACTCTCACTAGGCATGCATATGACCAAGTCGGAACCACTTAAATTAGAAACTTTGATAAATTGATAAATAGGAAAGTCACGGATAAACTAACAAAGCGCTCACTAGAAAAACAAATAGAAATGGGAAAGACATGAACAAACTAAGCCACATAGGAAACATGGATGAGTAAAAAAAAAAACAAAAGACAAATAAGTCAATAAATCACTCATTATCAACGTGAATGAATAAGAAATTCACAGCAAAATCAATAAAGGACTCGCCAGAAACATGCACAAATAGGAAGTGCATAGACAAACCGATAAAGCTCTAAACATCGGCGATAGGAACGAGATATCCGAGCAATAAGGATAGTTTAAAATGTGCGTCCCACGTTTTCTTTTTGTTTGCCCATGTCCATGGACTTAAGGCTTTCCCGCACACCGTCTTGGTTTTTCGTGTGAAATACTTCAGAAAGAAGGATGAGCCCATGCAACGTCGTTTCCGTCTACTCGACTATGGAACTTTGCATTGGGATCTTTATGGTGCCAAGGGGTTAAAACAAATCCTGTTCACGGGACCGCCAGCTTAGTGTCCGCTCCGACTTGTGTGGTCCTATCAGGGACACAAGTTTCCGCCAGCATATCTATCCGGGTCATCGAGACACTCAAACCTTCTTACCACGATAAGGTGTCAAGCAAGCACGAGAAACATCAATAATTTGGAAATACATATATAAACCAATAAAGCGCTCACTAGAAACATACATGAATAGGAAAGACACAGCAAATTAATGATTCATTAGAAATGAAAAACCATTAAAACACTCTATAAAAACGTGGATGAATACAAACGACACAAACAAACCAATAAGGTCTTATGACATAAACCATAATCAGTATCTGTGAATGCACATTTAATGCCAATGAATAGTTCATATTTGCACATTAAAAACAAGGTGTAAATAAAGTTGTTAATATATTTCAAAATGTATTACCTTTGATAATTCTTGCTCAAATTCTAAAACTTTTGTCATCATGTCTTTGATATTGTTGTACAAATTGCTTTTGCTTGTTTCTGCGATAAAAGGAAATAATGACAAGTTAAATTGATTGATCGAACTGTTCGGGACGAGGAGAACAGCATCGTGATGATAGGGAGTGATGACACATACACCTTCACGTATCTAACAGTTAAAGAAAAACACCAAAATATACATACAACAAAAACATTAAGTATTCTCGATGTAACATCTACCATTCTATTAAGGACACATATAATCATCTTGGTTAAATAGTATGGTTAACCATGCACATTGGATACAATCTTACCACTGATACATACTAGTAGGTACGGTTCTTAAACACTAACGCCAACACATACACATTTTCATGTACCATCTGGTATGCACATGGCTTAATTTTGATCATTCTTTAATAAAATGCTTCTTATGTGTCTCATTTTCCGATAATCAAACATTTTTCTGTATTAATGTGTTATTTCCCAAATATACCATGATGTCTGCACGTGTACAATAATCAATACATTAAATACTCACCACTGATCACAACGAATTAGGTTTAGAGGAATTAGTTGCTTGTTTTAATTAAGGCTTAACGTCACTTCAAGAGTATTTCACCAATATCGTGACAAAATACCAAAGAAGAAAAACCAAACAATAGGACAGGAAGAGAAGCGATGACAGGAACGGGAAAGGAAAGAATTAGGGATAGTTCAGAAAGAAGGATGAACCCACGCAACGGCGTTTTCGCCTACTCTTCAATCGAACTTTACATTGGAATCATAATCGTGCGAGGTGGGGTTAAAAATCCCTTTTACATGGGACCGCCAGCTTGGTGCCCCCTCTTAAGGACGTGCTGATCTTTGTTTGACTTTTACCCTTAAACCTATCTGGCATGAGTGACCCTACCAGGAACACTAGTTCCCGCCAGCATAGCTATCCATGTCTTCGAGACACTCAAACCTCCCTACCATAACAAGGTGTCAAACACAGGGCAGTAGGATTTGAGGAATGGAATATGTATCTCATTGATCATCTTGAATGATTTTGATGTCCAGTTTTACATATTCTTTTATGGGTACCCTTTAGTCAACATTGAGGTACACGTACCTATAGTGTACTAGTTTCTTTCTTAGATAAAGAGCACCACAAACAGACCTTAATATTGACAAGCTAGATGTAAAGAATCCTACCAACTCGATCAATAATCGTTGAATCGGGTACATGTTTTTATCCACTTATTAAAAATTACCTTCATTTTGAAGAATTCGTCTGCTATGATACTTAGTAATGTCTTGCCATTCACCATTCGTTGCATCGCGTTTTCTTCTAAAGTCTTCTTCAATCTCTTCACCATTCAAACTTTGGGGGATGACATCAGATGTATTTCCGAAGTATAATTCCAATACATTTGTAACTCTTGTAACGTAGTCCTGAAGAATCTATAAGTGTTGAGAAATAAAATAAAAACATATGCTCAGATTTATGTTTGGGGAGTGTATTCGATAAAAAATTTTTGAAACTTTGTACCAATGTAACTTCATGTCTATCTATACAGAAAATTGATTTCTTAAACAACACACAACAGTTGACATGGACAATATAAGGGTTCCATAAATTGATGAACAAGGTATTCTACAAGGAGCTCTGTTTTGACCCTGTGTTGTTTAAGAATTATATTTTCTGTATAGATAGACCTAAAGTAACATTGTTGCAAAGTTTCAAAAACAAAAATCCAAGCGTAGGCATTTCTGAAACATCTTCTTCGTTAGCTAAAATGTTAATGCAATTTCCAATTGGACATAAACATCTTATAATCCAATTTGAAACGCTTGTATAAAATTTTGTTTCCAACGATTCTGGTATTGCACCAATCTACTGTCTAACTTACCTTGTCGTCCGTACTGGAGGCGGTGTAAGTCTCTCTTGACAGAAGCATCCGAGGCGGCTCTAGCTGTGAACGGAAGAATATCAGTGAAATCAAAAACAAAAGAAAATATTAACATGATTTGAGTATTTATCACATCTAATATAATTGTTTAAGTAAGAATTGTGTTTAAATGCGTTGTACCTGTAGTATATATTGGCGTCCACTGTCTTCCGTCAGTGTTGACAATGATACACGGAAGAGAGCTCCCACATCGAATTCAGCCATGGCAATGTTCTGTAAAGTCTCCACACTTAATGTTGTTCTCAGTGACTCTGTCATCAACAAAGACTCCAATACAGCTTTCATTTCCATTTTTACTGTACAAAACATGTATATGTTATCGATAAATTGGTACAGCGGACTTCCAAACTTATACTAAAATACTTCGGAGTAAAATTAAATTTAGTACGGACCTCACTAAAATAATATTAGTGTGATTTTGTGTATTCTATGCAAGCTGATTAAAACCAGATCTAACTCGTTCACGTTATTGACAATAGTACACTGCAACATATCAATAACGGGAACAAGTTCATATTGACATGTCTATGATTTTGGCAATCACCATAATTAGTGACAATAAGCACACGAGACATGAACTTGAGTCGAATATTACTTTTGATTAAAGATTAACTGTGCAATAGTCCGGATACAATTTAGAGGTTCTTTCCCGTCTCATAACCACCATTTAGTTTGATCCTATTTATTCTTGTTATCCCTATCACGGTTCCGATGTTACTCTGATAACAAGGCCTAAGGTCAAAAGATAATGTTTATCAAGGTCGTGCCTTGAACAAACCGAGTTTTCCGTGCTTCAAATCTACTTATGCAAACATTAAGCTCTACACCATTTTGACCACCAAAGGTTGCCAGGATTTTGAGGAGAAATGAACTATTATGTAAAGTAAACATATATATATATATGCATTTGTTTGCACCCCCACCCCCACCCCGCCTAGTTACGCCCCTTCAATACAAGCCCTGTCATTTGAACAAATTTTGATTTACCAAGTCTTGTAATTGTCCCTGTTGTTTTGGAGGAGCAGTTGGTGCGTTAACGTCGGGAGGACGAGCTAGAACGTTGTGGTGAAGAAAAAATGGACCATGTAGGGATTAAAGAACATTACCAGGTCCCGTTTTCTACATACAAAAATGGACCATTAGCCTGTAGAATTTTAGGATTTCTGTAGAAAAATGGAATATTCCTTGTACTCTTCGTGTGAAAAATAAGTTTTTTTTTAAAAAAAACCATCCTACAAAATTATATGTTTAAACTAAATATCAAACTCGCAATAATTGGCTCGGCATATTATAGATCTACCATTTGTGAATGACTTTTACGCCGGTAAGATGCTTTCATAGTATGCCGAAGGTCATTTTTCTATCAAGCTGAATCGTGTCAAAGACTAACAGAATTTGTCATTTTACCAGTACAAAAGCACAGAAAATACGCGCACATATCATATCTAGATGGACCCAAAACCATTCGCTAAATAATTCAATATACCTTGAGCTGAGTCGACCACCCTATTGGAATCTTCACAAGCTCGGTACAGTCGCTTGACTGCTTTCCGTGATGGTGGGTCAGATTCTACAATTGCTTCAAACATGACAGCTGTAACAAAGAGTGACAATAAGTTGTCTATGCACAACAGTCGTCTAAGTACGAGCAGTTAATTAAGCAAATGTCTGGTAAACTCGGAGTGTTCCTCCGGTGTATTTCATTAAATAAAAAGTCTTACCAATGCTAGTTATATCACAACTTTTTGTTTTAAACAAAGGATATTTTAAAAATTTCTATTTGTTACATGGGTTGGTAAATGTAATTGAAAATTAAATAATTGCGATTCATAATATATGCTTTAAGGGGTATGCCAACGGGGACAAACTGTGCATCAGTGACGTGACTATTTTTGTTAAAATCAAGTAAAATCTGCGTTAACTTTGTGATAAACAGCTTTGAAGAACGGCTTTTGGTCGCTATTTTCGAGTACGTGTATATGTATCCAAAATAGTAGAATAAAATTGTGAAAACTTTCACGTTTTGTGACATTACACTCACATAAGACTTTGTTGTACAGGCTTTGTTCCATGACGTCAGAATCCATATTTATGTCACTGTGGTCGGCGTAGCCGTCAGTGATGGCTTGTTCTCTGTATAGTATCCAGTTCCCGCATGCAAACTGGTAAAAATCACGACACGGGTCCACCTGTTCGTCCATCTTGTACATCATCTCGTATCCAATAGTCCAACACTTGTTTGTTTGACAAACAGGGGTAACGTCAGGTGTTGTTGTTGTGGTAGGCGTGGTGGTTGTTGTGGGTGGGAGTGTAGATGTGGTAGGCTTGGTGGTTGTAGTGGGTGACAGTGGTGGAGGGGTAGGCGTGGTGGTTGTAGTGGGTGACAGGGTTGGGGTGGTAGGCGTAGTGGTTGTAGTGGGTAGCGTTGATGGGGTGGTTGTTGTTGTGGTAGAAGGTAGCGGTGTAGAGACTGTTGTAGTGGTTAGCGGTGTGGTTGTGGTAATTGTGGGTAGAGGTGTAGGGGTAGCACGCTTAGTGGTTACAGTTGTAACAGTTGTTGTTGTTATTGTTGATCTTCGTGTCGTTGGTCTTTGTGTAATTTTTGTTGAAGGTGACGTAGTTGTTGTTGGTATTGGTGTAGTTGTTGTGGTGGGTGTGGTTGTTGGTCTTGGTGTGGTTGTTGTGGTGGGTGTGGTTTTTGTAGTGGGTGAAGTTGTTGTGGTGGGTGTGGTTGTTGTAGTGGGTGTGGTTGTTGTAGTGGGCGTAGTTGTTGTGGTGGGTGTGGTTGTTGTTGTAGCTGTAGTTGTTGTGGTGGGTGTAGTTGTTGTAGTGGGTGTAGTTGTTGTGGTGGGTGTGGTTGTTGTAGTGGGTGTGGTTTTTGTGGTGGGTGTGGTTGTTGTTGTAGGTGTAGTTGTTGTTGTTGTGGTGGGTGTGGTTGTTGTTGTTGTAGGTGTAGTTGTTGTGGTGGGTGTAGTTGTTGTAGTGGGTGTGGTTGTTGTGGTGGGTGTGGTTGTTGTAGGTGCAGTTGTTGTGGTGGGTGTGGTTGTTGTTGTTGTTGTTGGTGGTGTAGTCGTTGTTGTTGTTGGTCTGGTTGTTGTGGTGGGTGTGGTTGTTGTTGTTGTTGTTGTTGTTGGTGAAGTCGTTGTTGTTGTTGGTCTGGTTGTTGTGGTGGTTGTGGTTGTTGTTGTAGGTGTGGTTGTTGTTGTAGGTGTGGTTGTTGTTGTAGGTGTGGTTGTGGTTGGTGGTGATGTTGTTGTTGGTCTGGTTGTTGTGGTGGGTGTGGTTGTTGTTGTAGGTGTGGTTGTTGTGGCGGTTGATGTTGTTGTGGTAGGTGTGGTTGTTGTGGTAGGTGTGGTTGTTATGGTGGGTGATGTCGTTGTGGTGGGTGTGGTTGTTGTGGTAAGTGTGGTTGTTGTGGTGGGTGTGGTTGTTGTTGTATGTATGGTTGTTGTGGTGGGTGTTGTTGTGGTGGTGGGTGTAGCTGTTGTGGTTGGTGTTGTTGGTGTATTTGTTGTTGAATATGTGGTTGTTGTTGGACTTTGTTTTGTTGTTGTTACTTTATGTGTAGATTTTGTTTGTTCAGGCGTGGCATTTGTTTTGGTACTTTTGCTAAAAGGCTGAGAATACCGGGTACCGGAAGTTACTGCTGGGGTTGCTTCTGTTACAACTTGGGGAGGACTAGTGAAGGTTTCAATGGTTGTTCCAACTTCAGGTTTGGATTCTGTCTGTGTAGAGTCCCCTACTGTCTTGAAGAAATATTGAATCATAAATTCTTTAGTTATTTTGTATCTGGGTCGGCAATCATCGTTTTATAAAGAGACAAATAAAACCAATTCCACCCACAAATTGAGAATGACAGAGACCCCGAGTTGAGATTAGTGAGGTTTTTCAATTGATTTGAACCGAGCAGATAATACATTCATGAAGGCAAACTATAGGTCTTTAAAACTCTAATTGTTTCTTTTCTTTAAAGTATTTCATATAATGTTTCAAATGAAAAAACTATTTATTCGTAGCAAACAAGGGCTAGGTACTTATTATTTAAATGGTGAAATGCGTTATATCTCCGATGGTACGATACTGAAGTGATCGTTTTTATACGTTGTATATTAAATATATTCATCGTGGTTTTATCGTTAAAAAGTATATAGTCAATGTAAATGTAAAACTATGATAATTAAATAATAAAAAGGGTACTCTAATTTGAAAACGCCAGTTAAATATATACAGCAACCAAATGTAAAATATATACAGCTATCTAATTTAGAATATACAAGTTAACTAAATACAACACCAATCTGATTAAAACACGTCTTTTATTTGGCGTACAATGCATAGAGCTCTATGCGAAGTTATACACTAAATAAGAGAATTGTATTTTATTAGATTAAACTCAACAATCTAATACATAACATACCAATAACATAATAATATCATAACAACACAGCCTGTAAACTGCAAAAGCATATACTGACTAAATATTTCACTCGAAAGAAAGTTTATCAAATCACAAAAAAACATGTAATTTATTGTAAGAAACACTACTTACCCTTGACAAAGCCGCTGCTAAGACAGCAACAATTACCAAAAGCACCAACACAGCTATAGCCAAATAGACGGCCATACCACCAAACATTCGAGTCTTCGTGCATAGCGACTTTTTCGTCTTCTTTGGTTGTTCTGGTTGTAAACCGTGAAGCCTGGCACGTGTTGACAGGGCCGGGAAATATTGAAATGCCGAAATTTCGGACCGTTCTTGCAATTCTAATGGCAATGCTATGTCAATATTAGAACTTTTCCCATAAACTCCATTAACTAGATGCACAGGCGACAGAGCTAATTCGGCAGGGCGAATGGACGGATCTGATCCGTCTAGAGCACAGAGTATTTCCCGCGGAGTGTTTCTCGGTAGAGTTCGTCTAGCCAAAGACCTAATGTCATTGAAGTATCCATCAAAATTTGAAATTTTTTGAACTTCGTTTCTCTCGGACCACATTGTTGTAATATGGTCAAATATGTTTGCGAAGCTTCTAACTGTACATGTAGGTCTGTCTATTCCAAGTTACGAAACATACTGGCGAGTGGAATAGAAATATACGTCGTCACGTTGTCAAACAGATCTATGGTATATCACAGTTCATAAAAGAGCACCTTTTTCATTTAAATTAAGAGATCCACGGTTTGCGTCGTTGAAAAGGAAAAGCAAACACACTCTTCAGTTCCATTAAAGATTAAGAAAGTACAGACGTTCTATGTAATCTTCGACTCCTGACACACATAATGGCGTTAGAACAGTCTCTATTTCGGTCAGTATTATACAAATATTAAACTTTTTAATATATATCGGGCTAAATCGGTCGTTATAATGCGTATATCGGGTAATTCACTTTGATAGATTGTAGTGTGTTCTTTTAATCAGCTTAATATTGTGTATCAGATTAAGGCATTTAAACGCCGTTATATGGCTTATTAACACACAGAATCAGGTTATAAAAGAACAAGAAATATTACAGAATTGTAATTTGTATTCACCACTCCCATGTAAATATTTATAGATGTCATGTTATAATACATTGAATGTATGACAAGTGTAGGAACGTCAACTACACATAAACTCAATTACTGGCAACTCTTTTTTTTTTTTAAAAAAAAACTTCAAATTTCTTTAAGATACATTTATCGCATATGTAAAATTTAAATGATTTGATAAGCACAATTAATTATTTAAACTGAGGTTTTAATCTTCCACATTGAATGTCTCTTCAAAGTGAAAGATGATTATGACATAAATATGAGTAAATTTATTTCATGCAGATGAACACATAAGGTCCTCCTCATTACAGATGCATGTGAATAATATATAGTGTGACTGTCATTCAGATGCACTAGTAATCAAGGGCAGGTGCTTAAACTGGACAAAATGTGTGTTCTGATATTTATCAAAGCTTAAAGGGGCATACCTCCCGATATACATTTACAAGTACCTTTGAATTTACGAGGTAACAGTGAGTAGTGATAATTAATATTCATTCTGTATATTAATATTATAGTCCTCCTTGTGACTTACGCACACGGATAGGATTTAATGTAGTTCAGATGCAGAAGTCACCCAAGGGCAGGTGCTTAACTCACGAACTAAAAATCAAAGAATTCTGCCGCAATAGAAATGTAAAAAACAGAAAATTCAATGTTTATTCTTGAATTATTCAATGTTGTTTTCTTATTTTATTTTCTTGAAAGCGGTCACCGTAATCCTATTCCGGGCCCCTTTTTCAGCATACGTACATAGTAAGTGAATGAAAGTTAACACAAATGGGTGCTTTAAATACTTTATTGTTTCGAGTAAAACCAGAATTTTAAAATGTACCATTCAGAAACAGAAATCAACATTCATGATTTAAAAGAGTACACAGGTTGGCTCGCGAAATGAATGCGTTTACTATGAGTTGAGTTTAAGATAATCAACGAGCTCTGGGGACACATTCGGGAGATGGTCCATTCCTGTCGGGAGATTATCAGTTCCTAAGAGTTGTTGCCGAACTGCACATCGAGCCAAATGTTTTAGTGGAGCAGGAGTTAAGTACATGTCGTCTGGCATATAACCACATGCATTCTTGTTCAGAAAATAAACTTCCTTGTCATGACGCTGGAGATCCGCAACAGTTTGACCATCAAATCGGACATTGAGTGATGGCACTGCTCTTAGACAAATTTTAAGGCACTCCTGGACAATTTCAATGGGTTCATCGCCAAATGAAGCATCAGTTTTTCCAGTAATAATTTTGTGCGCACTCAAAACGTTGAGCATATGTTCTAATGGTTTGCCGGAGGGACTGGCACCATGCTGTAACAAACATTTAATAACATGTGGTTTGAGATTTTCGATTGCCATCATAATCGGAATTTGTCCAATATATTCGTTATTTTCGGCAGTTCTCTGAGACATTGTAATTGTTGGATTACCAGTGGGTAGTTCAAAATAGTAGCAGGAATCCGAGTGTGCAATATTTGAATAAACCACTCTCGATGGACCCGTTAAAATCTTATCGCAAAGACCATTCTTCTTTAAGTCTAACTTCAATCCAGCACAGAAACTCATTACATACAATGATTTGTCTACCGCGTCGTTCTTCACTGACAAATCTTCATAGTGAAGAATATCTCTTAGAAAAAGACCGACATCTATTCCTCGGCTGTGAATGAGCATTTCGGTTAATAACTTCCGAACTGTGTGTTTATTGTAGCACTTGTACTGGTACAGGATGCCGAGAGCTAAATGAAGTGCAAGCCAGGCAATTTGTACTCCATCTGCAGTTTCTTAGGATATTGTAGAAAAGGCAATTATATCTTCCACAACTTTATCAATTGTTATATCAGCTTTGTCTATTTGTTCGCAGTATTTGTATCCTATCATTTCGCATCTTCCTTCTTGAGTACTGAATCCAGTTGCAGTTGCGTTCAGCATTTGGTCGAAAGAATTGTGTTTCAAACGCCTCTTCTTACTTTTACCACCGATACAGGGGCACAACAACTCAATAACCGCTGCCATGGCTGTTGTATGTTATTCCAGTTTGCAGGAACCACTACTCCCGGAATAGTAACACAAAAAGAAAGTCGTTATTATACAGCGTCCTTGGTAACATACTATGACGTCCTTCTAATAACAACGCGTTACGTCATAGTTTGATAAAGTCATTATTCTTTTTATGTTATCGTCTGTTTATTTCTTTCTTTTCTTCCGTAGTACCAACTGTGTATCAGATATTTTATTTAAATTGTTTGAATATTGTAATGTCTTTTTTCATCCAATCTGGGATCATCTACTATCTTCTTTTTCTTGATTGAGGAATTCTTCTCTGTTAATTGGTAACGTTAGAGCTACTGCTAGCTTGGGCGCCATGATTGGCACATAAAATATTTGTATTTTTGATACTTTTTGTCAACAAAATATGTTTAAACTGTTTACGTTCGGTCTGAAGAGCTTTTGAAAGAGCATAAAAAAGATTCACGAAAAAGTAAGTTTTCGAATTGAGCACCATTCCAGTGAGAAATCTACAATCCGCCATTGGTTGGCATCGTCTCTGTATAAATGTAAGCGCGCATGTCGAACAATTTGAAAGTTAGGGTAAGGACGTTTAATTTACTGCTAAGATAAAAATAAACATAATACGTTCACTGATCAACATTTTAGTATTAAGTTCGAAAAAACATGACTATATTCAAAAGTCATACTTATACCAGTGACACCTCACTGCATGTACATGTACATGGGGCTAGTAAAAGGAAAAAGTGGGACGCGCAAGGACCCTCCCCCCCCCCCCCCCTAGAGAATTATTGAACTAAAAATGAAACATCACGAACTTCTATTAAAAATTAGAAGGCGAAACCAGTAGTCCACGAAGAAATATATATTTAAGCGTTTCCTGTCATACATTTGTCACCCGTCATAATGACCATAATAGCTACTTAATTAAATTCGGGACAGGGTAATCAGCGGGCGCCCGTAATTTGAATTGGCGGTCTTACGGGCACAATCGGGTCATCTTAAAAGACGTATTGTGAATAAAGTATTGCATATTTTGAAATAATTTTCC
>JAUMGZ010213283.1:0-11840 GCA_032359645.1 Pododesmus macrochisma | reverse complement strand
AGAAGAAGAAGAAGAAGAAGAAGAAGAAGAAGAAGAAGAAGAAGAAGGAGGAGGAGGAGGAGGAGGAGGAGGAGGAGAAGAAGAAGAAGAAGAAGAAGAAGAAGAAGAAGAAGAAGAACGTCGACGACATTAAAGATTAACTTTCTTCAAACCTGATGAAAACAGACACAGACGAGTGAGATGAAAATGTCGATGATGAGAGAAGCTTGATGATTGTCATTTTCAACTATTAATTATGTAAAACAACAGTAAATACAACATTGGAGACGACATCATAGATGATTAATGCGATGATAAGATATGACTCACTGACGTACAATGTCGTGGACTTCGTGCCCTCTTATTTTCTTTCTCGGTAATTTTTTATTTCGCCCATAAATAAATCCATGACAACAAAATGGCCGGCGTTTAATTTACGATCTTAAGTTTTTAAGATATTGCCGGACCTACGCGGTGTCGATGGACCTACGTGTTAGACCACCGCCTCGCTGTTACAGACATGTGTACTTGAAGCAAATGAATGGTTTAGTGTGCAAACTAATGACGACCACGACGAGGAACAAACCCGCAACGAAGAAGGAGAAGACGAGGGGGCCGAGGACGAGGACGTGGGGGAGGACGAGGGGGACGAGGACGGTGGGGAGGACGATGGAAAACAATAATGACAACAACAGATAGAACAAGGATACGAGTGAGGTTATGAATAACTTAAAACAAATAAGTGATCAAGTGACATCAGAGACGTTCTGTATCGGGGCTACACTTATGGAGAAGGCGAGGGACATATAACATTATATATAACATATATAGGGAAAACGCAGATATTTTAATTGCAGTTTTAAATATTGATAAAAGTAGGATATTGTCCTACTTAACTGTATAAATAATAAAAACAGAAAAAATTAAACTTTAAAATTCACTCAGTTGAAACTGTCAAACAATATTAGAGTCCACAAAGTCATCTTCAGAATAAGATAATTAAGTACTTATAAATCTACAAAATAATATTTACTGCTGAAGAAATAACACGAAAACAACTTTTGCCACCTAATTTGTGCGCGGAAGTTAAGGGGTGTGTGAACCGCACACAATACAAGCCGAGGTTAGCCAGATTGTCAGATATAGGGTCAATGTTGGAAAGATCGCCGAGATCCTCGAACATCAATTTGTAGTATAAATGTCCCCGTATCCTTCTATAGTTTGCAAATCCGGAAAAGCATTGTTCCCACAACACTGTACATTATTAAATTTCAATACGGGTAGGCTATAGGCATTTAAACTCGTCCCATTATCTTGTCCAAAGTCTCGTCTATCTGTGACGAGATCTGACACATCTCGCCCGAGGCTGCTATAACTCTACGGATACTGTTTATTGTTGCTGTTTTAAGTACCCTAGATGATGGGCGGCCATTGTTAGGGATGATTCTGTATAGATATTTAAGACCTTTTTGAATGGCTCTGAACACGTTTAACCACAATACCAATACAATAAGATCCGCGAGAAAAGTAAATTAAAGATAATTCGTCGTTTTATGGACATTTCTCACATAAAGCGATCTGGCCTTATCGCCATAAAATTGGCCGTAATTTTTAAGTCGATAAAATGATTATCTTATATACTCCGTCTTAGTATTACGCCGTTAAGTTGTTTTGGCTTTTAGAATTGCCCCGGTTATCTTCATGCTTGGATCATGATCACTGAAGTGTTTTACGATGAAGTGTCATCGATGATTTACAGGGTTTTTTGCACGTGGATCGTATAAGAATGTATTCTAATATAAATTGAAGATAATGTGGATATCAGATAGGATTCCTTCCATTATGTCTCAGCTGAGTACTTTTACTGACATACGAGTTTCTTTTATATAAATGTTGGTCTTGTTGTTGCCGACAAATCGATATCAAACGGACATATCTATAGGAAAAGCATAAACATTTAATTTAACACGTGTAACATATGGTGAACATCATTAAATATACATCAAATAAACTCTGACTATTTTATCTCAAAACCAACAAAAAACGACCGCTTTTTCACGTTAAATCTATTAAAATTATTTAGATAGATCCAGCAGTGAAGTTGCATTTAGCGAGAAAAAATACAAGAATGCAGACGTATAGCATATACTAACATGAACAAAAAATTGTTGACTGTTATTTTGAAAAGTCTGTTATCAATGGTGTTCCGTTAGGGCCAGGTTTCGATTATCACTCCTTCGCTCTTTCTACCTAAACGCAAAGGAGCAAAAGCACGATGGCGAAGGAGCGAAGGAGCAAAAGCACGATGGCGAAGGAGCGAAGAGACGATGGCGAAGGAGCGAAGGAGCGAAGACACGATGGCGAAGGATCGAAGGAGCGAAGACACGATGGCGAAGGAGCGAGGGAGTAAAGACACGATGGCGAAAGAGCGAGGGAGCGAAAACACGATGGCGAAAGAGCGAGGGAGCGAAGAAGCGAAAACACGATGGCGAAGGAACGAGGGAGCGAAGAAGCGAAAACACGATGGCGAAGGAGCGAAGTTTCAATCCATCTCTCCTACACCATCGCTAAAAATGCCATCACAAAACACGAACAAATCAAAAATGAAAACATTGTGATTTATATCGGGAACGTTTTGTTTAACATGACTTCGTGTCAACATGTTTAAAAGTTAATCGTAGACTATAACGTTGATCATCTGAAGATAGGTAATAATGATATAACCTTAACCTAATTTGTATATACATCCAAATTGTATATTTGTATATACTAAGTTACTGTATAATCAAAAAACGTCCCTACTCAAAGTCCCTACGTGTATAATTTGGGGGATGTTAAGGTATTGAATCACTACATGTATAATTTGGGGGATGTTAAGGTATTGAATTCCGCTCGATTCGTGTCTCACGTTCGATGTATATACGTGCGTCTACCTGTCTGTTTAACAGTGGGTGCTGACCAAACACCGCCACTCCACAAATTACTGATTTTTGTAATTTCAGCAAATTGAAACATGCTCAAGCTAATTAAACCACTTTTGGTGATTTTTCTCAAAAAGGTCTCGTATGATCTCGCGACCCGACGATCATTCCCGGACAATAGCGGCAACAAAACAAACAAAGCGGAAGTGTTTGGTTACAATGCTTCTAAAAGATGAGCCGAGGTTACGGTCTCAGCGGGATCCGGAATACCTCAGCGATCGTATTGTGTGTAAGTTTGGTTGTTAAAAATGGCGGCTTTGTTCACCAGTTTCCATGGGTGTCTGTGTTCCGTACTATGTATCGCAGTAGAGCAGGTTTGATATTTTCACGAGGGATCAGTAATGATTGGGTACCGCAGGTTACATTTCTCTATACGCCCCTTCTGTCTGGCTTTGACATAGGACAATTTGTAAAAGTGTATCACCCAAATTTGCTACAACAAAAATATTAAGGCCTTACCAATTACAATAGGTTTCACGTCTTTACTCTAGTAGTTAGCCCCTTGCATTTCTAATATAAGTTGTCCATGGTTGTAGCTTGGCTCTCTCTCTCTCTCTCTCTCTCTCTCTCTCTCTCTCTCTCTCTCTCTGATGTGTTAAGGGTGTGTGTGTTTTAAGTGCTTTGTTATAATATGAAATTTGTTAGCGTTTTCCTTCTTCGTCAGTTCCTCCGATTCAAATGGTTTTTTTTTCTAATTTAGAAAAGAAAAACTTGCTCTGAATGATGTGAGAAAGATTTTTTTTCAAATTATTCTGTGAATATTTTTATTTTTAGTTTATTTGGATGTACACTGAATTGTTTCCTGGAATTAGAAAAAAAATTATTTCTAGAAACATTTTGTATAAAAACTACAAATGCGAACGTAAGCTTTCAAAATGTTGTTAAAATTAATGACCAGTATATTATATGAAAAAGTACATTTTGTTTGGCCTGTCGAGAGGTATCACATTGTTTTACAAGGTCGCTTACCGCCGTCTAGATTGATTATCTCATGGGTTGCTTGCAACTGTGAAAATTGGTTTCGATTTAGATTTTTGAAATACCATACCATCTTTAGCAAAGTACAAGTCAACTTCACGCTGTGAGTGGATTGATAAGGACGGCGGAAGAGTCATAACACCTGGGGTCAGTATACTCCTGGACAGAGGTCAGCGGAGTGATTGATCGATTGGTCAAAAATGTTAAAAATGAAATACATCATTGTTTCTTTTCACGTTTTTATTACATCGGCAAGGGACATGAATCATAATTACAAATATCATCAATACCTTTTATATTCTACATTTTTTTCTTTTGAATATATTTTCTCAACTTCAAATATTGATATCTAAAAATCTAGATTTTTTGTATTAGTTGTTTCTTTCTGAAACAAGAAGAAATAGAATCAACAGAACACAAATTATTGACAAACAAACAATATAGATGTATCCATAAGTTACTACCGGAATGCCCTAGCAAAGTTAGAAAAGCATTTACAAATGACGTCAAATCAACAAAAACGGTGACAAATGGATGAGAGAAACTCGATCTTGACCTGAACCCAAACTCCAAATCAAGCGTCATCAACGGACTCGATATAAGATAAATTTAGAATTGACAAGACTTCAATAAATCAAAGATCGAAAGCCAAGGGAGGATTAACATCCCGATGGTAATAATGGACACAAACAACACCCCAACAGTATTATAAAATTGTCTTGCCAAAACTTGAAAGATGCAAAATATTGTTTATCTATGAAATAAACAGAAAATGGATTAAATATTTACCTAGTAATTTAAATGTTATAGAGTAGTAAATACGAAAAACCAAGATGATATTCAAAAGCCGTACATCCATGGACATGGGCAAACAAAAGGAAAACGTGGGATACACACAGACAAAATGAACCGAATATACATTTATAAACTAAAACAGAAACACCACGAGCTTCTCTTAAAAAACTAGAAGCGAAACTAGGTGCTCTTGATGTGGTAAGTGTTTCCTGCTACATCCGCTGTGTCATCCGCCGCGATGCCTCCGTGTCATTCCAGTGTATGGCAACCCTTTCCACTGTAATAAAAAGCATATGTCACCATAAGGATATGTCACTTCTGTATAGTGACGAAAGAGCAGTGATCATCCCAGACTATGAAAATGATATATATCATATATCAACATATATCTAATAAGAATCACCCATATTGAAAGTGCACCATTCATATATACAAGCAACACAAAAATAAAGTAACAGTTAAATGAATTTTTGAAAATTTTCGTTTTATCTTTTTCACGATCAGATTTCTTCTATAATATTTTTTAGCAGTTTGGTAGGTGGCGATCAAAAAATCATTTCAATTTTCAATTTATTAAAATGAAAAAAAGATTATTTTGGATATTGATATTATTTTTGGAGGTAAGTGGGGAGGAGGACTGATCGTGATGACCACAGTAAACCACACTATACACATAATCCTTTATAACGGCGGGGCGAGTCAATGATTAGACGATAACGTTTTAATGTCTAAATAATACGACTAGTTTTGTGCTGTATCTATGATATTTCACTACTAAGACCAACACATTCACGTCTTTATAATGATACACTGTTTCCTTTTTATATGGGATACTTTACCAACTATGTCCGATCATAAATGTCAAAAGTTTAATTATATTGGATTCCGTGTTAAAAGGAAAACACGCGAAAGTAACAAGTGTCAAGACGGCAGATCTACGGATAACTCGAGGAACTCTGGTTGTTTCTTTGTATTTTGTGATAATAAACAAACATTTATGTGTTCACGCATTAGCTTTTTATAGATAAATGTCAAGGTATTCCGAATAATGGGTTTTACTCGTTCCGTTTCTTTTGACATGCATGACATTTACATTCAACACGATAAGCATCATGTCGCTGACATCGAAGGTCAAGACGTTTATGGTTAAATCTTCTTTATGAAAAGTTTATGCATTTGTGACAATCATATTGAAAACGGTTTAAATTCTTATTAATTTATTGTTGAACATTGTAAAAAAGAACTTTGTCAATTTCTTACATATAACAAAAGAACTTAAAGTACTTGATATTATAAACAAAAATGGATTTTTACACTTAACAGTAACATCACAAAGTTATTGAATTCAAGTCCGTATGATTATCTCTTCATTGTCGCATGAACAACCTTTAACTATGAGGTATTACCTCCCAGATATCAGAATGTCAATGGTGTCAAAACCTCTTTTGTCAATGCAGGGGTTGGATTGTTTGTATATCTGCATTGTTTGTTGGAAATTAATCTGAGCTGCCAGTTAGATACACCTCATACTGATTAAATTCATATATATTTTTCTTTTATATATTTCGATGTTCTCTGTGTGCTTTCTATCGTCCACCATATTAATTGTCTTTTTTCCTTTTATTTCCGGCATCGAGGCTACCTTTAGACATTTCTAGAATTTCCTATGTTGAGTTCATACTGAATATGTGTTAATAACGACGCGCCGGCCGACAGACGGGCGGGCGGGCGGGCAGGCAGGCATGCAGACAGACAGACAGACAGACAGACAGACAGACAGACAGACAGACATTCTTTATTTCCTCTATGTATTAGAGATTCTCAAAAGTGTACATATAATGAAAGGATCAACATTTAGGTGGTTTACACCACATTTCACATATCGGATTTGTTTGTTTGCTATTATTGGGGTTCAGCGTCCCTTTAACTTGTGTATAGGCCATGTCAAGAG
Organism: Pododesmus macrochisma; assembly: GCA_032359645.1. Lineage (NCBI taxonomy): Eukaryota > Metazoa > Mollusca > Bivalvia > Pectinida > Anomiidae > Pododesmus > Pododesmus macrochisma. The sequence continues at coordinate 5,156 of JAUMGZ010213283.1, read as the reverse complement.
GGTGTCTGCTACAGTGCTGTCTCACTGAAATATCACACCACAGACACATAGACATGGTACTTCACTCTGTCACATTATCCTGACACCGAGCCAATCAGTCGTCTCTTACCCAGTAATGATGAGCGCTTAGCAGGGAGCGAGAAGATTGCCTAATTTTAAAGTCTTAGGTTTTGGCGCGACCGGGATTCGAATGCAAGACCTGCAATTCTAGCACCAGTCTACCAGCAAGCGAACGCCCTAACCACTGGGCCACCGCGTTGGTATATCACACATTGGAATATTTACATGTACTTGTTAGTCACTCAGTTATAGATAATATAAACTAACGTATTTACAGTGTATATGTAACATTGGTATCCATGGTAAGTGTCTGAATTCAAAGTTTTAAAGAGTTTGAAATCCTGAGTTTGAGTCCGAGTTTGGTTCTGTATACTTAGAAAATGTTAATAACCCCGAGGTATGTTTCCACAAAATCAATTTTTTTATTTCGTTCCCAAGGATTGTGATATTGAAATTATATTTCCATAATCCATTTGTGTATTGCTTCTATGCCGCTGTTGCAACAATGTGTCACCACCAACACAATAACAGGGGGTGTCACTAAATAAAAACCTTGTATCTGAATATACAATTTCTCAATTTGAAAGGTTTATTACTTATGTGTTTTATGTTTAAACAAAAACAGAACACAATTAACACTTGATGAAATTGGACCAAAACCAACAGAAAAGTAACCTCAATATATTTATGCATGAGGGATGTTAGAAAAACCTGATATAGCAAATACGCCACATCTCAATTTGGCGTAATTGACGCCACAAAATCCGTACCAATCTTTACGTCCGTATAAATTTATATCTCGAAATTTGTGAATGAAAACTTAAGCTTCTAGATAAAGATAAATCTTTCCTTGCTTTATGACATGAAAGGTTTTTAGAAAGTATTTTCTTTCAACAAAATTTGACAACATGACGATGATCTTGGCGTAATTACACCATGGAGCGGTGTTGATTTCACGATCTCAATCATCAACTTGTTTTTATGGATATATTTAAAGAAAAGGACAGACACAGGTGTTTGTGTGTGAAACTTGAACATAATTCTCAAGGATACGGAGCAATAATAGAGGCAGAGAATAAAGAACAAAATTTCTAAATTTTAGTTCTTGTTACTTTTTGTAAAGAATATAACGAGCGTAATATTTAAAATTTGTTTCATTTTTGAAGTTTTGGAAGTTGAATGTGTTCTATATATTTGAATTGTAAGGAGTATGAAATCACACCACACTTTGTACCATACAAACCAAAATGTAGTTCACCAAAGTCAACGAATTACAGCTTTTCCGTAAATCAACAAACCAGATAAAGTCATGCTGAAACCTGTGATTTCTTTTCCAAACCAAAGTCATATTACATATTTTACATCATATTTAACCACGTCCTAACTGTTTCAGTTTAAATTGCTAGATCCTTGATCAAAATACTTGTCTTGTCTTTTGGTTTTTCTCCCCTGGTATTTTGTCAAGATGTCAGCAGTGAGAATCTTTTAGTGATGTGCGTCATATTGAACTATGGACAATTAGCGTCATATCCGGAATTGACATGGAAAGATCACGAACGGTGACACGTGTAGCAGGAAACGCTCACTTCATCGCGTAGTTTCAAAAATAAGTTCATAATGTTTCCACTTAAGTTCAAGAATTGTTTTTCTTTCTGTGCGTGTCCCCCGTTTTCCTTGTCGTGGTTTTTCGTATTTACCATTTAACTTTGCCTATTTATATAGTGTGGATACGAAGTCAACTACTACAAACAAGGAAAACAAACGAATGCAAACATGTTTGCACTGAGATCGCGTATCGACCACAAAAGTCGAGCCCCAGATTTGTTATCGCCTGGTGGACGTTCAAAACACTGGATGAAAATTGTTAAGTAAAGTAGCAATCGTTCCGTTCGAAATTGTAAACATACATTATTGTGTGACAATGAACAATTTTGAAAAGAAAAATACATTTAATAGTAAAGGATGTCATTTTTCAACATTAACAAGATTTTGATGTTTCTTTGAAGAAAAAGAAGGACGAACAACATTAAGTAAAATGGATTAGAAAAGAACTGGACATTTTACCCAGGGATAAGAACCCTTTCATTATATCCTCGTTATCAATTGAACTTATGGCTACAAATACTTCAAAACATTTGTCATGGAACATAGTGGACATATCAAACGCTGGGTGTACTTTTGATGTTCGTTGCATGATACTTAACTACAACACGTACAAGGGGATATTGTTTACAAATAAACAATACCAAAGAAGTTTTTAAATCTTAACTTGTAAATAAATACGCTAATACTGTACCCAAGGACCGTCCATATCTCAACCAGTGACGCGGCGATCCGGCACTAAAGAGCCGGCTTGGTTATATGTCTAACACCTGGGAATTCCGGTGAATCTTCTGACCTTGAGGTCGTCAATCAAGGTCACTTAATTAACTGTTAAGCTAATCATTGCTGTAATAGAAATATACATCAATGATGGTTTGCAAATAAAAAGTAACTTTCGTAACGTTGTCTAATTGATTACTGCATGATAAGGTAGCGAGCATTGACAATTAAACTTTTAATTGCCGGTGTGTTCTTGATAAAGGTGTGGTGAATTGGTACGTATTACCTGGTGGCTGATACAGGTGATAGGTATAGGTTTTATATAGTACAGATACCATCTTTATATATCTTGTCTTTTCTTTGTATAGTACTAGTCACGCGAGATAATTAAACGAGCGGTAAATGAATCGTTTGCTCGCGTTAGTTAAGTCCTTTTTAAATTCAACAATGTCACGATTTACAGTTGACGAGAACGCGGAAGAGTTGTAAAGATACAAAAAGTTTTCGAATTCGTTTTTTTAACTTTAGGAAGTTAAGACAGAATCGTTTACCGCAGAACACAAATGTGTATTTGACACAAAACACAACTTTTAATGCAAACTGATATTTGACGAACCGTTTTCCCATATAACAAACGTCTGCATGGTAATTGAAATGATTATTCTATTGCTCACCTTAGGGATGTATACGTGTGAGGGTGTGACAGGAAGTATGGTATGATCTGCTTTAAAACACATTATGCTATACTTATGGAACTTAACTGTGTACATTTACTAATAATATCATAAAAGTAATTTATTGCAACAAAAAGTACTTAAAAACACAGGCCGCATCAATTATAGCAGAGGGACTACATTTTTGTTGCGGCAAACATTGACGTTGTTATGCGGTTTTGACGTTCATAAAATGAGACATTTGCGTTGCTAGGGTATTTCAAAGTTAACGAATGGTTGGATCTTAATGAAATTTTGTAAGAATAATTCTCAAATTACATAAATTTTAATTTCCTGTGGAATGTATTCGTTTAATGTTTTTAAGGTTGTAGGGGACAGAAAGGAGAAGAACACCTTACGTGAATCTTCTTTCAAAAATTGTGAAAAAAGTAGTTCGGTAACCCATCATTTTTATTTGTTAATTTTGTTTGTTTTTAAAGTCTCTGTCTTGGTGACAAATTTGGAAAAAAGTTTGATCTTGTAACAGATTCTATAAGTCGATATATAAAAAAATCATTGAAAATTGTTGGCATATTTTTTGGTATCTAAGGAATTCTATTGCATTAATAGTCTATATGATAACTTGCCTTTCATATTGAATTGTTTTATTGTGATTTGGTGTGTGTTGATGTTTTCCTTAATAGTCCATCCCTCTGATTCAGATGTGAGTCTTCCTTTAGTATTGATGTTTGTTGGTATTTCATTGGTCATCAATCCCTTTGGTTCAGATTCCATGCTTCCTTTTTTACTGTTTGTTGGTGTCTTTCTTGGTCGTCAGTCCCTCTGATTCGGATGTCATTCTTTCTTAATTTTGATGTGTTTATTTTGCTCTTTGCTTGGTCCTTAGATCTTTGTGATTCAGATGTCGTTCTTCCTTACTTTTGGTATTTGAGGGTGTTTTCCTTGGTCACCAGGCCCGATTCAGATGCAACTCTTTCGTGTTTTACTATACAAATTCAGTGTTTTTCCAGCACTGCTAATGTATTGTATACCTATAACATATATGACATATACCAATATCTTTTTCGGTGTTGTACAATCATTATGTTCTATTCCGTCGATTCGCAGTTTCCCCAGGTGCATCCTTCAGATAACAACAGAGCTTCAAATGCATGAAAACCCTTGAATTTTTTTTTGAAAATTTAAAACATAGTCTGTTAGTTCAACGCTTAAGATGGGATCATCTTGGGGTCGATTCGGTACTAAACCAAGAGACCTTGGTCGGACCGAATGTATATATCATTAGAATAAGGTTAATTGTTTAAGAGGATCGATGCAGCGATTTACCTAATTATCAAATTTAAAACACACCTTGCCGACTGGATCTATTTGAACTTCTGACATTAAAGGAAACTTGTTGACTTGGCGAGGGCGAGGGTCTATACAAGCTTATGTTTTATATTCTATTATGTGAAATAGTAGCCGGGTTCAGAGAGCGGTTCGTGAACACGACAGTCGTTAGTCCAACCAAGCACACACTAATGTTTGAGTGCGAAACAGAACGTACAGATTACTTTATTTTATAAACACCAAAACATGTCACTGTATTCTCAGCTTGTATTCTTCTCATTTTGATATTTTGGGTTTTTTACGCTTTCTGACTTTTTTCTTTCAGCATTATTTGACAATTGTCTTCAATATTCAAGTTTTCCTATGTAAAATCAAAACAGAGCTAAAAAAGATATATCATATAACTTTCATTCCAATTTTGAGAATCAACTTCTGCCTATTTTCACGTGCTTCAACATGCAGTTAGCAGCAAGCGTGTCATCAGTGTTGGGGAGATTTGCCGGATAGCCAGATTCTCATTCCAAAGACTGTCTACAAATGGTTACCGGGTTGTGCTGTTACGGAGTACACATTAAGATTTGAAGTAACAGATTTGCAGACGAATGACTTGATGCTAAACCTTGAAGGGTTCGTCCAGTTTGTTCACAACTGCAACAAGCAAGAACTAAACGTCTAAATGTTCTAACAAAAAGTACAATAGATAATTAAAATAAAGTTTACTACATTTAAACATGTTTCTTTAAGGGGGGGGGGGGGGGGGGGGGGGTATAC
>JAUMGZ010213272.1:0-11840 GCA_032359645.1 Pododesmus macrochisma | reverse complement strand
TACAGCCCGTTCCTATAATACATTGTGTTTGCGTGCGATTAATATAATTGAAATAACTAATCGGGTTTTACTTACCATCCTGTAACAACAAGAAGAAATAGGATCAAAAGAGCAAAAGTTATTGGCAAACAAATAATAGCTTCATCAACAGGGTACCACCAGAATTAACTAGCAAAGTTAGACGGACATTTATAATGACGTCAAACCAACTAAATGGGCGATATGACCTCGATCTTGATCCATAGTCAAGTTTCAAATCAACCGTAATCAATGGACTCGAAGGGGCAAATGATTCTAGAATAGACAAAACCCCAAAAATCAGAGCTACTATCATTTGTATAATATTTATGGGGTGTGACAAATGAAAAAATTAATATTAAATGTCAAACACAAACATGCATAAAACCTCATCAAAATATTTAAGGACAGCCACCATCACGTAACGACTTAGGACGTTCTTTCAACAAGTATATGCAGTTAACGGGATCCCAGTATTCCCACTAAACTCACTGAAGCGGACAGCTATACTGGCTTTAACTTTAGATTCCTTGTCGATCGTAGTTTCACAAATTACGATTGTTGAAATTAGAGGCCATGTATATATCGACACGTCGTTTGCAATGGGGCAAAGCTGGTGATAATGTTTATATTTATTTGTATCCTCGTGGCATTATAACAATCCGCATGTTACGTTTGAGAAGAGTACGCGTTAACGCGATAGTATGGAGCTATGAGTCTTCCTGTTATATTTATATACATGTAGTTGTGCTTTTCCGCCTTGTATCCCATATCTTTCTCTTTCGGACTTCCCTCACGATATCACTGAGAGATTGGCCAAAAAAGTTAAAACAATCAGACAGACACCCTAACATGAATTGTCACGTCTCTTTAAATTTGAGTTTCTCTTGATTTGCTACGTCCAAAAATGGTGAGTGTAATATGTTCGCGCGACGTAAAACTATTTTTGTACAATGTTTTATTGTTAATATTTTAACCTGATTTCGTTTAACAATAGTGAAGAATAAAATTCATGTATTTAGGGATTAAACACAGAACATTAATTCCGTGAGCAAAATTCTGTTGAGATCTTCAAATTTCATCAAAAAACAAAATTGTACTTGTATTAGAAAAGACCTTGCTTTGCGAATGGAAACAATACAGATATTATTTTTGAAATTTTGTTTTATAAAGATGATGAAGACGTTTTACAAAACACCTGTTTTCTCACGGTTTTAGGTTTGCGTAAACAATGATTAGGTGACAGGAAGTTCATTCATTATATTTAAGGCGTTCATATTTCTTAAAGATATGTACAAAATGTTTGTTGTAAATATTGTCAGTTAACAATCGAAATACACATGATACATGAGCCAATTCTTTCAAGATGGTGCGATAATACATTAAGATAAACCCACGTTACAGGAAAACCCAACTATCTATTCCTTTAAGGACTGAATTAATCAAACTAAAAAGGTAATGAATAGCTGCTGTGTATGAAATATGTGACTTTTACATGTTAAGTTTATAACCCCGTGAAATCGACAACAAATTATTAAATTCTTTGTAATACATTGTATCCTATTGTCGGTATTTATTTACAGAGTAGTAGTTACCTTATAGAACAAGACGAAGTAGGATCGTCATACCAGGAGATTTAAGGGTGGGGCGCGTTTTATTCTAGATTTTCCAAATAAAAAGTCAGGAAATTCTGTGGGTTTCTATTGATTGTATCTGCAATATGATTTATTTTATCTTCACTATATTTTATTGTTTCTAAAACTCCACTTAAATTACCCTCATTTTTAATGAGTTTTACTTCTAGTTTTGCTAATTTTACCTTGAATTCTAATGACTTATCTTCGATTCCTATACTCCTAGAACTTAATCTCGATATCGCTTAAGCTCATCTACGAACGGTTTTCCGTCAATTTCAAAGGTAGATTAACCTGTGCCGGATGTGGTAATTACACGTACAAGAGAAGCAAGAATAATGACGTCATCCTTCTTGAACTTGTCAATTCTGCAACAGAATATGATAACAATCAGGATGAGCGGAATTAACAGATTGAGAGACATTGACAAACAAACAATAGCCGCATCAAACATATCAGCACCAAAATAAAAACGAACTAAATTGACGTCACAACAATCCCCAAGACTATAGTTATCCATGCGGACCGACTTAGGATACAAGGTCCGAAACTCACAAATAACTATCAGAACGTTATAATCGGGAATAAACGACGGCCGGTCACCAAATACAAAACCAGGCGGTGTGGTTAAAATGTGGACTCAACTGGACAATTGACGCCTTGAACAAAGTACAGTGAAGTCACTCTACATCTACGTTTGTCATTGTAGATTTGTTATGGTAAAACAGTTGATATTGTAGTGAATTTAAAGAACAATTTTTTTTTTGAAACTGTAATAGTTGTTGTTGTTGTTGTTGTTGTTGTTGTTGTTTTTGTTGTTGTTGTTGTACTAAAATTCCGTTATATCGCGTGTGGTTTAAAAGGGTTTGATATAAAAAAAAAACATCAATAAGGGATAAAACGCAACAAAATATCGCATAATAAGGTAGCACTACAAGAAGCCCAAAACACGCTGCACAAGTATCCAGTTATAGGCCCTGTGTATATAAAATAGTTAACAATATATTTCAAACAACAGTGTAACACATGGTGGTGGTCTGAAAGGGCAAAGGTTAAGCTAGAGAGCCTCTTTATGGCGTATTAGAATGTTTCTTAAATTCGTAGACCATTAGCTACCGAAAACATCAGAGTGTCACGACTTGACATGGTTTTTGTCATATAGCCGGGTCCAGCGAAGATTTGTTGGGGATTGTGAATTGGCAGTCAAGTCAAGTTTTACCCTGTCTTAAACTAATGAAAAACCATTTTTTATATCTAATTATTTCGGCTCTATTTGTTGCCATATTGCGTGCTTAAGATTTAATAAAAGTTAGTCGTGTTCTTTCTTATAATCACATTAAACAGAGAAGCACGGAACTAGATTAATATACTTATCAACTTGAATCTAAAAAAAATCTCTAGAATTAGTCTACAAAAAGAAAACAAGTTAAGTGTAAAACAAATCACAAGACGTTTGAAAACAACATTTTTTTGAAATCACAGTCATTGCTAAAATACAAAAAAAAAATATTAAAACAACAAAGGATATCCGAACCAAGCCAAAAGGAATGGATATAATGACGGCCAGTAGTCACAAGTCACATTGTTTGATATATCAAAAGAAGAGCAGCTTGATTTGTTATCACGTAAATGACAATGGCCATCTTGTGTAAGTGTCCGTGGTAACAAAACAGAAGATATCCACAATCATCTAAAATTTAGGTTAAACCACAACAAAAGTACCTATTATTTCCGCTTGACAAAATGCAGTATTTAAAAAAAAAAAAAGCGATGTCCTACCAAACGAGTCTATGTTAAAATAACAGTATGTAAACTTGTCATGCATATAGCCAGCAGATCATAAAATATGTGTCATACCCACGTTTTCTTATTGTTTGCCAATATCTATGGACTTACGGCCTAGATAATCGTCTTGGTTTTTCTATTTACTATTTTTTTTTCTAATGCGAGACAATTTAACATTTTTCCGTTAAAACATATAACGTATTTATCATATTTTAAAATTAATATTTCTTATATAAATGACATGTTTATAATATATCTTATTTAGTTTATATGCTATCGTTTATAAATGACATGTTTATAATATGTCTTATTTACTTTATATGACATTGTTTATAAATGACATGTTTATAATATATTTTTGTTTCACTTTGTATGATATCTTAAAATGTTTCTAGATATCTCATATTCAATACTTTATTTGATATCTTATATTATTCTTAAGATACTCTATAATATTTCTAATATTCTATAAAAAAAAATGAAATAAAGATTATGAGATATCATAAAAAAAAACTTTGCGGGATATTTTATATCCCGAGTTTCTCTCACACATAGTTTTGATTCTATGCATATGGTGACATAAATCTGCCGTGGACATAATGCAATAATATATCTCTACAGATGTTGACGTGCTCTGATAATGATCTCTTTATGTTGAGACTTTGGGATAACATTTACATTATGACGACATGTTGTTATAAACTGTAGAATTAAGTAGACATTTTGATATAAACTGTTAAGCTATGTCGACATGTAATAAATTGTAACGTTATGTCGACATGTTGAGATAAATAAAATGATAACGTTATGTCAACATAATTTATGTTAGCCTATTGTCATATTCAATGCAACTTGTGGAAATGACGCAATGGTGCTAACATATTTCCTCTTATAAATACGTATTAATTGTGTACCCTGTTTCAGTTTGCACTATCGTATTATTTTTATGAGATATCTCATCAACTATGTTATATAAGATATCGTGTAAAGATTATATTTCTTAAATATGAGCCCTTTGAATGCTTACAGTTTATTTTTTGGGATTTAGGAAGCCGAGGATTTAACAAGTTAAAGTAAAAAAAGAAACCAAACTTCATCAACATTATAAAAAGAAAAGGAGATGGCAAAGACGACGAAGGGGACGTCAACAGGTATTCTAGTAGGTTCGACACGGCAGACGCAGGTAAACGTTGGACAACAGCTATTGTTCCCATCGACCAGACGACCTTACGACTGACAGTGGTGCTATGACTAATGCAGTAAAAGTCCATTGACAGTATCGTGGGTGTAAAGACGAGAGAACGAGCAAACATGTTCTTATTTACGCTGTTGTTTAGTTGATGTGGATTTTGAAAATTGAAAATTGAGTTTAATTAGGACTTAACGTCACTTTCAGAATATTCACCGATATCGTGACAAAAAACCAAAGGAGAAAAACCAAAAGATAGGACAGGAAAATAAGCAGTGGCAGGAACGGGAAATGAAAGTAATAGAAATAGTTCAGAAAGAAGGATGTGCCCATAAAACGGCGTTTCCACCTACTCTTATCGAACTTTATATGGGGATCTTTATCGTGCCAGGGGGTTGAACATCGCTGTACACGGGACCACCAGCTTAGCGTCCCCTCCGAAGGACGTGCCGATCTTTGTCTGGTATCCACCGTTCAACCTTTCTGACTTGGGTGACCCTAACAGGAACATAAGTTCCCACCAGCATAGCTATCCAGGTCATACAAACGAAACAATTTTTGATGAAGATTTATTTTAAATAGGGTGTCAATATTTCACAGACAATTGTGTACATTTTTACTCTCAACTTTATGTTAGTATCCTTTGGAGTATGCAGATGTGTCATTTGATTGTCTTAAGTTAATTTTCACGAAAGAATTGTTTCTTAAAGCTCTATGATGAGAGGTCAACAAAAGTATATCACAAATGTATCATCTTTCTTATGGCTGTATTTAGATTGACATGACATTTTAAACTGGTGAAACATCAAATCGGAAGACATTTACAAACCATCAATAGCCGAATCATTCGAATCAACACTACAATAAAAACGAAATTCTAAAGACTAGTTATCCACACGGACCGACTTAGGAAGGTCACCCAGCACGAAACGAGGCGGTGTGGTTCAAACTTTTAATTACGCATCGACCTACAGAGGTACATTAGCAACAACTAAGCTAACTTAAGCTTCAAGTAATGTATATATGAACAGGGGACCGTTTGAGATCAAATACTAAGTACTCACCCATATCTGTGCCGGGGATAACGAAAAAAGGGCATAAGAAATTGCTACTACATCAATTTGAGCGAAGGGAAATAAACAATGCGACTTCAGAATACACACCAGAAGCAAAGATAAAAGGATCTAACCTTCTCGATATATGAAAAAACCAGTGTGAATAGAATCGACAGAACGAGAGACATTGACAAACAAACAATAACTGCGTCGTATATCAGGACAAAGGTTGGCTGGACAATTGAATGAATGTGCGGTAGTTTTGATTCAAGTATTTCCACGTTTCAATGCGAAGTAAACGACGACCGAAGGCCATGAAGATAAAACTTTACCGTGGTCTGTTAGGTGGAGTACATTACTATGTGTAACGTTTTGGTGATTAGGCTAGCAATAGCATGTATTGCGAAATACACGCCTAACGAATTTGCTTTAGTTTAACGGAACTATTTATAGTAAATGTAAATATACCATCATCTAATGCTGATTTACTATCATATAAATAAATAATGAAAGCCTATCATATAATGATGTTTTATTATCATATAATGATGTTTTACTATCATATAATGATGAAAACATATCATTTAATTATGTTTTACTATCACATAATGATGAAAGTCTATCATATAATGATGTTTTATTATCATATAATGATGATAGCCTAGCACATAATGATAATATATTATATACATTTAAGACAGCTTTGGCGCTCCATACAGGTATATATTTACATGTTTATACATCTATTGAAGAGTTTAAGATATTTTTTGTCGTGCACAAAGTGTACCTTTCTAAGACAGTTCAAACTCATACTTTAACACACAAACTTAATTTGAATAATAAAACCGAGACCCAATGTCTATAACTTCATCACCGGTTAATATGGTGTAGAGAGACAGAATTCCATGATACACATGCGTATTATTAAGACCTCAACTTTATTGCAGCAAGCAAACAAGGAAGAAATGAGATATGGAGTACTAAATACTCTATACTTATAATAATACATGATGATTTAATTATGATTGTGTTGCATAATGTGTTCTCTGATATTAATTTGATATTCAATAATGACCTTTAACATTGCTGGTCTACGAATTGTGTTATCTGAAAAATACGGTGTCCCGTTTGGGCCATCGCAGCATAAAGATTAAATCAAGTAAAGTCGATGCAACGAAATAAGAAACCAACGAAACTGCAATGGTGGTAAGTCGAAACTGCGATATTGAAAAGTCGAAAATACATGTACGATGGTGAAAAGTCGAAATTACGATTGTGAAAAGTCGCAACAATTAAACTACGATCTGTTCGCCATCGTAGTTTCGTGGTTTCGTCGTTTCGACTTTACTTAATTTAATTTATATGCCGCCATGGCCCAAACGGGATACCACGGAATGTAAGCTGTGATATTATTGAGAAAGTATGCACTGATGGCGACTTCAGAGTGCTGTCTCACTGAAAGATCACGCGGCAGACACATTGACACCATACTTAACTCTATTGGTCATATTACCCTGACACTGAACTTACCAGACCTTCTCTCACATAGAAATGCTCAGTGCTTAGCAAGGAGCAAGATTTCCTGAATTTAACTTCTTAGGTTTGACGTGCCCATGATGGAACCTCGCCTCCCGCTCACAAAACGAACACACTTCTGTGCACTGAGCTCAATATTATGTGATTATTCGTTTATATTGTGGAATATACATAAATACACAGGTGATCAGAGCAGTCGTTCTGTTCCACTCTGTGTCAAACTAGATATATAAACAATTTGTAAAAGTTGCATTTTGGTCAGTGATCAACTTCTAAGCAAGTATAGCAAAATGTTGATGAATCTTGAACTGTTTTAATGTCTTTGAACGTTACTTCACCAACGCTGAAGGTGGGACAATGATTGTTTACAAGAGATCATCAATGTACTGAGATGCGTACGGAATGGAAAATAGGGAAATATGGTATGAAGTAGATAAATGCAAATTACAGGTGAGAATGCAGCTTCGATTTTGCTATCGGAGTTTTGCTAGACTTTACGAGTGCCGTGTAAGAGATCGTGAAAACTATCACCGATAGTGAAATATATATGATATTTCACAAGGATTTCCTTGTTGTGACTACTATATGTCATGGCAAGATACGAACATAGTTTAGATATGTTTCATACTTAAAGTGGATACCCACCTTCTTGACTGCCCACTCTCAACCATCTTGAGAAACCATTCCTTATCACGTACAGGATAATGATGACGATCATTTGAGACCAGACATAAGTATTGCATTTAGTAACAGGCGCATTAAAATGAGGTTTTTATTCAGGACAATATATGAAATAATGTTATCACTTTTAAATTATACTTCATAAAAACATTCGGACAAGTGTGAAAAATGAACATATAATTATGTAGTTGTAACATTTACCTCATCTTAAGATGTTTCATAGTAGCATTTACCACATGGAAACAGGTTAAACGTGATTTTATAACGTCTCGGCTGTTGTGTTAAAATACCCGAGCTTTGGCAAGGAGTTGCACGACTTGCAAATGTCAAAATAAATTTGTATTGAATTTCTTACCTTTAACCTTGAATGGTTTTTTTTCAGATATAATCGTTACAAAAACATTGCGTTATACACAGAGCATTATTTTCATTTAGTATGCAAAGGAAATTTGACTTACCTTTAGAATATCATTACATTGTTAAGTGATAAAGATCAATTTATTCCTGTTGACGTCATCCCGTGAACACATGTAGGGCTATTATCTGTTTTGAAATTAAAGAACCGTGTCAACTTACCAACATAATTTAGAGTAAACAATATTTGTTATTTCGCAAATGATAACCGACATCATTTAAATGCAATGCAATTGTTCTAAGGAGATATCAACTTAAAAACTTGTTAAAACATTTTTTAATTACAATACATGTATGATATGTATTACATATTCCTCTTGGTTTTGTCTTTTTATTTAACAACGTCGACTTCTTTTACATTATGTATAATAAAAATAAAAATAAAAAATAATAACTATAAAAAGTAAATACGACACAACTATAGCATTCCTTAAGTATACATATACAACCATAGGGTGTTTTTTTTTTCCTGATTTTTATTGGTTCACATTATTGTGCTGCTGTTGACGCTGAATTGTTTGCAGATGCATTTACAACATGAATGTTAAGTCTTGCATTAACGATGAAATATAAAACCACAGTTTTTTACTTTTCCAGCTAATGTCATGGAGTAACTACTAATAATACTAAAATATGATACCATTAAACCTTCCCTGTGCTTACTTCCGTATCGTGGTCGGGTGGTCTGGGTAATTATTGACCTGGATAGCTATGCTGGCGGGAACTTGTGTTTGCTTGGGTGTGTTCTCATTTACCCAACTTTTGGTGTTTTTACTTACCTACAGGTAAGAATTTTATGATGGCTAGGTGAGTCTGGATGTTTGTCACAAAACAATAACCTTGACAGTCACTATTTTCTTTTATATCTGCTCAGGATTAATTGTCACTAGTTTGTATCGATATGTGTATAGTTCGTCGCGTAAAGTTCGTGATAGACAGTCTATTCACTATTTACACTTAATCGCACAGAGAATCGTTCACTCTAGGTGCAGAAAATATTATGCTGAATCCGAATATGGAAAAACATATAAACTATCCTTCAGCTGACCGAGATAGTTTTTTTTTTTTTTTTTTTTTTTTTTTTTTTTTTTTTTAATAACATTGCTTCAAACAAATGATGAAAACACACCGTTTAAAGTCACTGGTAATATTATTTTTATTTTTTTTTATTAAGAGTGGAGCAATTTCTGTAGTTTTAAAGTATGTTTTGTTTGTTTGCTTTCCCTTTCTCCTTTTTGCTGACAGTTTGAAGAGAAGAGGCCAGGCAAAGGTAATCACGTCCTTCGAAGGGGATGCTTGGGCGGTTCCGTGTACAGGGATTTTAACCCCCTGACACGATAAAGATCCCTATGTATATCCCCTAAATAAAATCTGTTGGCCGTTATTCAATAATCAATAGGATGTTGAAATACACGGATTCAAAAATTTTAAAACCTATTAGTAATCTCTTCAACAGATCTCTTATGGAATGTGTATTTCCAAGTTCTTGGAAAATTGCCCATGTTTTACAGCTCTTTAACAATAACAATCTGGGTCTTGTGTCTAACTATAGACCATTGTCACTACTAAGGAAGTATCTCTAGGGCTAGGGGATTCAGGTGTGTTCAAATGAGGAGGTTCGACCTCAAGGGGGCACCACTAGGGGGCAAAAAAGGGGGAAATTTGATAAAATTTCAAAAATCCTCAACTGATCTTCTAGAAGGCCTAGAGCTTTTTGCGTAATATGTAGTAACTTTAGGGCATGGAGAACCAAGTTTGTTCAAAGCATGACCCTAGGGTCAAAAATTATTTACACGTTTTGGGGTCAAAGTTCAACACTATGGCAAATATGTTAACTTTTCACATTTTTGACTTCTTTTCCAAAACTATTGAACCAATGTCATCTAAACTTGATTGAATGCATCCCTAGGGGAAGGGGGTTCAGATTTTCGTTGATTAAATGGAGGGTTTTGGCCTCAAGTGGAGCCTTTACAGGGCACAAATGGAGAGAAATTTGACAACAATTCAAAAATGTTTTGTTATGTAATAAGAGCATGGATAACCAGGTTTGTTTAAGGCATGACCCTATGTTAAAAGTATTCAAATGCAAATATTTAGTTGTTGGCCTATTTCAACCAGATTGACGTTAAGGCACAATGAATTTCTTGTTTGTACTTCAAATTAACCACTTGCCTCACTGCTTATTCCTAATAGGCATAGTAAGCTGTTAGGTTTAAGGTTCAGTTTGTGAGCCATATAGATACATTATTTATTAATTTAATGGCTTCCCCTTCAGCTAATTACTGCTGGGTATTCTGGTTGGGCAAAAACAACAGCCTTCCTAGAATCAAACTGTATCCAGTGGAATATTTAGTTAATGGGGACACAAGGAATGGGCAACTTCGCTATTGCCTGTTAATGGTTTTTCTCCTTTGCTCTTTCGTCACTGTGACTTTTTCTTATGGTGACACTAGCTCCTTTTACATAGTGGAAAAGGTTATCATACACCGGAATGACAAGTAGGCATCGCGGCGGGTGACACATGTGTAGCAGGAAACGCTTACCATATCGCAAGCACCTGGTTTCGCTTCTAGTTTTTTAATAGAAAGTCCATTATTTAGCTAATGAATGTAACGTTGGTTATTTTTTATGTGTGTGTCCAACGTTTTCCTTTTGTTTGCCAATGTCCGATGTACGTAAAGTTAGCAGTGGATTAGATATTTGTCCAAACTCCAATCTCCAATCCACTGCTAACTTAACGTACATCATGATTCTCATCGTCATCGAAACATTGAAGGGACGCAATACGACCGAATGGGTTACCAAGCTGTATAAGTGTGGGACAAGGTGGGCAAGTTTTGGTTTCATTTGTGTCAATTATTATTGTCTTTGGGTAACATATTATTGTGTTTTCCGTGTCGTGGCAATGGTGATATAATCACAATGTGTCACTGTTAGAGTGGCTCGGGAAAGTGGTTTCGGCAAAGGTGATTTGTGTCATATTTTAAAGATACATGGACTTTGTCAGTTACCAGGTTGTATAGTCGTCTTGTATAACGTATAACCACAAATCTATATTATATATTTTGTAATATAGATATGTGGTATACCGTAACAAAAGTACACAAAGACACGTATTAGAGGGATTGCAAGTGACATCACAATCCGCCATATTGGAGGTCAAGCTCAGTTGCTTTAATCATATAGTTGAAAATTAGGGAGTAGACAATTTGTGATAAATCTTTTATCTATTCAACGAATTTCATGAAATTAATATATTTGGAAGAATTGAAATCATGCTTAACAATGACGTGAATGAAAAAGTATTTTATTTGTATTTGAATCCGTAGGGACTGTGTGCATATGGCCAGATTTAAAAAGAGTATAGTCAACACTCGTCAGTTGCCATACATATAGGTAAATTTTGGCCAGTAGCTTGCCCTTTAAATCTCCAGTTTACGGTATATATGTTAAAAGCACGTGTCAGTGTCCGTGTGAAGGTGCTTCTCTGTCAGTGTCATTTAGTCTTGGTAATTCTGTTGTTTTTAA
>JAUMGZ010213261.1:0-11840 GCA_032359645.1 Pododesmus macrochisma | reverse complement strand
GATGCAGAATAAACATAGCTAAGGTAGGCACAATGTCCAGTTCATTAAAAGTCACAACGGAAAATTTAAAGCTGATTTTGGTCAAATTGAATCAATCGGGGTACTGGCACAATCGGGGTACTGTGACTTTACAGAGAAAAGCCATCTTATATCTCTGAAAATGGTGGTCTTACCATGGCCATGTGCACAGGAATCAATTGTTTTATCAATAACAAAAATAATTTTGTCTCTGTTTGTATTAAATATAATAGACATGAAGAAACTTAATAGCTGACAAACCCAGTCAGTCAAATCAAATAATAATGTTGTTGTCCGTGTTCCCGATGATATGGACACAAGTCAATACGTTATGTATATTTTTATTGGTGCCGGAATGACTAGGCAAATAGGGCTGGAACGCGTACGACCATAATTCAGATATTCATGCCACTTTCGTTTCGCCCAGATTTCAGCAGGGGACTGCATCAAAAGAAATATATGCTTTCTGAAATAAGAGTCTGCGCTTGGCATAATAACGTATAATTTTTGATCTAGCTTCAGTACATACGTGCATTGGTTCTTAAATAAGAACCGTTCGTTGCAGGAGAAATTTGATCCGGAAATCTACCGCGACAGTACCCCGATTGTGCCACTTTCCTTAAAATGCAACAGATGCTGTGAACCTTTAGGAACAGAAGTAGTTTTCATAATTGAATTGAAATATACATTGATCTTTAAAGATTGTTTGGATTATTAACAAAATCCATGCAGTAGCTATCGAGTTTCACGGCTTTGAAAATGAGGCACATTTTTTACCCAATCCTACAATGTCTTTGACAGAAAACTAAAATTTGTTTTCATACCCATGAATTTTGAACGTCTGTCTCGACGAATTCTTCTAGAGTATCAAGGGAAAATTGCAGACAAAATATGCAGACTAGCTAAGGAAGGCACAATGTGTTGTTCATTAAATTTCACCACGAAAAATTTAAAGCCGGCTTTCGTCAAATTGGCACAATCGGGGTACTGTTGTTTACATTAACATTTCCCCCCCTCAATAAACCCTTACAAAAAAGCTTGTAAGGGCATGTCGATGTAAACAACATTCGTAGAGTGCCCGTGATTTGGAATATTTAAGTCGTCGTCATTTTCCCAGGACAAAGCTTAGTTTTTAAAATGTTGACAGTTGCTCACCCGAGGTAAGTTTGGGAAGTACTTCTCCAAATGGCGAAGGATTTATCTGATGAGTTTTTGTTGGAGGCGTTGAAGGAGAAATTGTCATGGGCATGCATCTTCTTCTCTTTGGCGTTGTCTGACCAGGGCTGTGCAAAGGATCAAAATCTAAACTCCTTTTTAGAGTAGCACCACAAGCCATCTTGGTCAATGGCTTCGGTGATCGTCTGTATGTTCAAATTGAAAGTTTAGAAATAAATTATGTTCTAAACCTTAAAATGAATAATAAATCTTTGAAATAATTCTATATTATTTGAGTTTTCTTCCAATTCCAGCTCGATGTTTGCAGATTTACAGTTGTTGGGCACTGACCATCCGTCACCGTACATTCGAATATGGCGACTACCAAAACAAAACCTCGTTTTGAAAATAACAATAAAATTTACACACGAAAATTAAAACACAATACTCTTAATTTACCGTTATTGTTCAAACACATTGCATATATGTTAAATAAATATAATTTTTATTAATATTTTAAACATACGAAACTTTTTTTTACAAAAATATGAACAAATGTTTTGCTAGATGTGTTTCGGTTAATGCTAGTCGGTAATATTGTTTAACCAACAGTACAGAAAAAATGATGACGGCTGTCAAAAATTGACAAGGAAAGTAGACGAAAAGCAATTCAAGATTAGGGAAGGTAAAAACGCTTAGATAGATAAGTTTTTGTTTCATTTAGTTAGAACGAAAACTAATTTGTAGTAAAGACAATTCGTTATGTGGTTACGTAAGGTGTTTACTCCACATTGAGCAATTTTTAAGCACGGGAAAGCAGCCAAATTTCGTCATTTATATTTTACACACCCTGTTGTTAAGAATCCGCTGTACCTTTGCCTTCAAAAATCCAAAGCTTAATATAATTGTACTATAGCTTAATATGACATGTAAGATATCTTTGATTTTATTTTGAATGCAGATATTGACATTTCAAATGAAGTTTTTTATAAGGCTTTTAAGTCTACTATATATATATATATATATATATATAAGTATTATATATAACTACCATAAAAATGAAGAAATATTATGCATTACAAAGTATGGCCGATATCTGAATTTAAGGATTGCAGATCGACATCTATATTCTGAATGAAGATATCTGAATTATAAGGGGCCTCATTTTACTATTTAATGCCTTATTTATTAATATCAATAAATCGAATATATGAAATCAACGATTCATTTATTGATATCAACTGGGATTATATATTGATCCCAGATATCAAAAATGAATTTTTAATTGATATCTTGATTTATGATATCATTAAATCGATTTATTCATATGAATATTTCATTTAATAAATAGTAAAACGGCGCCCTGGGACGACGTTTTACTATTTATTGCCTATTTATTGATATCATTAAATTAATTACTGATATCATATAAATAGACACGAATAATTGATATCAATAATTTGATTTATTGATATCAATAAATGATTTATAGATATTTATTTAATCAAATTATTGATTTCTATAAATCATTATGAATTATATATTGATATCAATTAATCAGATTTTTGATATATCTATTTCTGGGAGGAATACCTTTAACGTATTCCTCCCAGATATATATATGTAAATCATTTATTGATATCAATAAATCAAATTTTCAATAGTTTATGTATTGATATCAATAATTCATTAATAACCCCCTATTTAACCTTCAGCTCAGACAACTATACTAGCTAATACAACACATCATATCAAACATTCATAACCCTTGTGCATGACAGGATCATGGAAATTTGTATGACAATGTCCTCTTTATAACTTGGCAAATATACATGTACTACATTCAGAAAAAAGAAAGAAAAAAAACATGCATGTAATGATCTATAGAGAAATCCAAAATTGTGCATGGATGACTCCTCTCATACCCATAATTTTTCTACAGAAATTATTAGAATTTAAAAGATCTGAAGCACTTGCAACTAATAAAAGAGCTAATAGTTTTTTATAAGGGGATTTGAATGCTATGATTTTGCTTAATTATAATTGTCTCATGCCAGGAGCCCATACATATACACAATTTAGACATGTGTGTATACGTGTACTGTATATTACGTAAAATATCTCAAAGTCATAATTTTGCTTCCAGGAATGCTACAGAATGTGAATTCAAGTGTAAAATCTGGTTTAATTGTCATAAGAACTTTAATTTAAGCATATAATACTGGATTAAGAAACAAAAATATGATAATTAATATATACATGTAACAGGGTCAATAAATATCACTGACCCCGCTGGGGTTCGAACCTGGTACCTCAGACTCCACAGTTCCAACGCTCTACCATTTGAGCTAAAGGAGATCTCCTGTAGCGCTAGCTAGCTCCCCCTCCAGAGAGAGAGAAGCGTCCTCGACTCTCGGAGGTACTACATATCTGTACATGTGGGCCCTGTAAAGGATCTATGTCACCTTTCTGTCTGGCATATTTGAAATACCCAGGTCCCTACGTGGGCTCAAAATGTAAAAGGGTCAATAAATATCACTGACCCCGCTGGGGTTCGAACCTGGAACCTCAGACTCCACAGTCCAACGCTCTACCATTTGAACTAAAGGAGATCTCCTGTAGCGCTAGCTAGTAGGAGTGTTTTGAAGCTACTTTACACACTGTGACATACATACTTCAAATTTAGTAAAAATTTAAAGAAAACTGGAAGCACTTTTGTAAATAATTTAAATAATTTTCGATTACACATTATAATATGAAAGAGAAAATTAAAGCTTAATTGATAAAAAAGGAATGCCAGTTTTTATTTCACTTTATAAGCATCCTTTATTAAAATTGCTAGTAAATTCCTTTTGCTATAATACTTTATAAGATATGAGCATTTATATTATGGTTATATTTAATTCATGCATGGCCAGGCCTAGCTAGGTTTGTACATTATTTATATATGCATGTACAATGTTGCAGCTGATTTTATTGTACTGCTTATGACTATTTTTGGTTTTTCAGACAAGACTATATTACAATGAGTAAAAGAAAACAGAAAACCCCAATGAGGGCAGCCGAAGATAAGAGGCGGTGTTTGTCATGGAATATGACCGATGGACCATCAAGTTCTCTTTCTCTCATACCAGATAATGACCCCTCCCTGCTTCATGAAATTCAAGAATCTTCTGCCTCTTTACATATAGCTAGTAGACCTATTCAGAGCTCTAATGATACCAAGGTGGGTGACGGACAGAGTAGAAACAAACCTTTACAAGAACAGTTTGACAATCTTCTCAAAGACTGCCCACATCGCATCACAATACAGAGAGAGCTAGTGACGAAACCTGCCGAAGAAGCCGTTCTTTTAGCAAGATTTAACTTGCCATTTGTTACAGTGAGAAGTAACAGACCTCCACCTAAATCACTGCCTGCTGGAGGGAGGGAGATCTGGTTATATGTCAGTGAGGTTCCGGGACAAAGCGTAATATACTTTGAACTAGAGGATGATACTGAAAACAGTCCTGTCAATACACAGAAAGATTTCATATTCTGGTGTGTTAACACCGATTTCCCAGCAGACGTAAGTAAATTTTAGAAATATTTGTTTTTGTCAGTTTTTAAAAAATAATCATAATTATCATTAATATTAATTATTAATTGAAATATTTTTTAATGTTAAGTACATTGGATATTCAACGTACAGGATGTCAGTATTTCTGCCATAAAATTAATGATTGTTTGTATTAAAAATTTTGAAACAAATTGTTAACATTGGAACACCACATTTTTCTTGATATGTTTCAGGTTGCAGAAGCCTTAGAACATTGTAATACAAAGACAATACAAGTGACCATGGGGAAGTATGATGACCAACATCATGTTTTGGAGCTGCTTCTGTATGCAAGAGATGCAGTTTTTACCAAACTTAAATATCCTAGTGAGCCAACCAAACACAAGAAACTCTACCCCATTCTTCAAACCTTGATGTCGCATATCTATAATGTTAAAAGACCAGGTAAATCTGACACCATTATTTAGATTTTAAAAATACTTTCCTTGTACAAGACTGATTATCTCAGTCGAGTGGTGTCCCAGATTGTATGCATGTACATAACCTATCTTAGACCAAGCAATAGCCAAGTCCCGAGAATACAGGCGTACCATTTTGACTGAGACGTTAAATATAGATCTTACAAAGCCATATATACATGTATAGGCATAGCCAATTCCTGAGAGTATGTGCACTGAGAATTATTGAATATTGGATACCATCTTGAATGAGATGATAAATCTTACAAAGCAAAACATGGGAATTTGATTTCTTGAACTCTGATAGTTGAAACTTAATGAAACGACGAATAAATGAAAATCCCTTTCTTCCTTACCTCTTCTAATAAAGTGAATCCAACTGTAGGTGTTGTGAAGTAAGAAACAATTGCATTATTAAAGAGCCCTTAAGATTCATGATATATTTATTAATAAAGCTGTTATACATTTGTGCTCATTATGCATTTTCCTTGTATCTTTCAGTGTATAATGGGCAGCCTAGTATCAGACGACATAATATAGAAAGTCTATATGAATTTGTTAAAGAAGCCCATCAGAAGGACACAGGAATTGATGTTGATGCCCAACATACATACCTCAGGCCGGTTCTGAGACAGTACCAACAGGATGCCGTTAAATGGATGCTGACAAAGGAAAGATTTCAAAAAGAGGATGCAGTACAAGATGGTAAAATTTCTGTTTATTGCAAACTTGAAAAAACATTCAGGTTTGATTGAAAAGTTATAGAAATGATAAAAAAAACATAGTCATTTAATTACTTCTGAAGTAATTGTGGTAACTATTAAATGATTTATAGAATTTCTTTCATATATAAGATAATTGCATGATCTTTTTATACAACTAGATATAACCACAACAGATCCAGCCTCCATTGAGCTACATATGCTGTATGAGCGATTAACAACACCAGATGGCACCACTGTTTACTACAACAAATACAGTGGATGGTGAGTGGTACTTTAAATGGATTTTGTCATTCTCAAGTTTTGACTACCTGCCTCTCCTATCTATACCAGTAGATAGTAGATGCCAGAGATGCTCGGTGGTACGAGTATTTGGTTTGTGTGCAAGAGGTGTGGCTTTGATCCACCTAAGATGTTAAAATTAGGTAATCTTCTCTCTCCCTGGTAAGCGCTCAGCATTTCTGGGTTGGCTCTGTGTTAGGATAATGGGATTGAGTGAAGTATCCTGTCAATGTACATTTGTATCTGTGGCATGATATTTCAGTATGACATCACTATAAAGTCACCATCAGTTCACACTATCACAAACATACACTGTATCAATATGATTTAGACATAAGTTGAAAGGGACATATTAAACCCCAACAAAACTAACAAACAAACCATTGACACCATTTTGCAGTTTCTTCCTGTGTGAAATAATAATTATTTTTTGTGTAATCATAATAAGAATTACAATACATACGCATACGCTATATCATGTGCATGCATAACAAAAAATGTTTTACCAATCATAACACCATCAGAGGTCACGACTCTGGCCTGCATGAATAATAAAACACCAGCTAATGAAAAATGTTGACATACAAAAATATGTGACACTTTTGATATTGTCACACTAGAAAAAGTAATTTTTTTTTCTTTACTAAGCAAATCAGACTTTTATGAACTACAGCTACCATAGTTGAATTTCTGGATTCAATTCTTTTTTTCTGATCAAACTTTTTTTTTTATTTATCGGTATTTTGATCAAAAGTTATTGAACCTATGTACTGATGTTAATATCAGTTGTGATATTTATCTTACAAATGATGTTTTGTAAAAAATTTATATTTTTCATTAAGAAATCAGCAAGAAAAGGACATTACTCTTTTAGTTTGCTACAAATAATAAAAATATTTATAATTCAAATAAATGTAAGGCCTTATCTTATTTGTTTTTATCATTTTCTGTGATAGTTTGACATTGGACCATCAGTCTGTAGTTGAATCACCACCTGGTGGGATACTAGCGGATGAAATGGGTCTTGGTAAAACTGTGGAAGTTCTAGCATGTATGCTTCTTCACAAACGACCAGAAATAGAGTATGCACGACTACCCACATTGTCAGAAATGAAGGTAAGCCATGCTGGTTGTCAGAGGCTATCGTCTATAAAAGTAGAATATAATGGCTTTTTATTTTGGATTTTACAAAAAATGATTTTATTTCAAATTTTTGTTTTTTAATTTTCTGATCTTAGGAAGAAGAATTAGAAGAAAGCTTACCAGATAATGCAGTTGATCCAGAACAACATACAAGTGCTGATTGCAAACAACAAAGTACTACAGATGAACACTGCCTGTTTAAAGAGGAGGAGACACATATCAAGGATACGCTGAATCAGTCTGAAGCACAACGTTTACTTTGTGAAATAGAGGAGGAGACAAGTATCGAAGATACACTGAATAAATCTGAAGCAAAACCTAATCTGCCTGAAACAGAGGAGGCAACAAGTTTCAGAGATACACTGAATCAGTCGGAAGCACAACCTAGGCGGTGTGAAAATTACCCTGTATATAGTAAGGAAGAAACTTATGCCCATGACAATGGACTTAAAATTGCTGATTTTGAAACTGATGATTTGGAACAAAAAACAAAATCTACCTCAATAGATGTTCACTGTGATACAAACAAGCAAGAATGTGATAAAGACCAAGAGGCTGAAAACTTGGACTTGAAAGTTATACAACATGAACCTATTGATGCAAAAGGAGATGAGTTGTCTCCCATTAATGGCGCAACAGGTCATGTGACAACAGGTGTTGTAGAAAAGAAAGATTTACTGGACAATGAAGAAAAGTTAGTAAACAAAGGCAAAGGTAAAAATGTTAAAAGAAGGAGGAGGAGGTCTAAAGGTAAAAAATGGACGTGGTCGAAAAAGGGAAAGAGGGGGTGGAATACTGCAGACTCATCGTCTATTGACAGTTACAGTACTGTTAGTGATGTTATTGATGAAGAGGATCTGTTGGATTCATCAGAAACAAATTCTTTGACTAATCTGAACACTACAGAGACCAAACGAAAACCAACACAAAATGCTGAAGACACATCAATAGTCGTTGAACAAAAACCTGAAGGAACCTCAACAAATGTGATGGAAGAAAGTACTTCACAACCAGTCAAGAAATCACCCAAAAGGAAACCTTCAAAATTTGTTCATTACGTAGAGGCATCAGAATTCCAACCTACAAAAGGTTTTTGTATTAACACAGCTGTCAAACAGAAAGATTATTTTGAGTGTATATGTGGGCAAAAAAAGATGAAGAAATCGAGAAAAGTTCGACATAATGTCAAGTGTGTGCAGTGTGGACTGTGGCAGCATGCAGAGTGTGTTCACTACAGTCTAGAGGATCCCTATAGAGGAGATTTCAAATGTCCTCATTGTCATGTTACCTCTGTAAGTTTTTTATGATTCACTTAAATTTTCTGTCTACTACATGTATGTAGAATATTAATTTCTAGTATGTACATGTACATTTTTGTCCTCTTGCTAGATGCAGTATATTTCTTTAATAGTCATATTTCTTAATATTTTGCTTGTCAGTTAATTTCAATTGTTTATGATAACTTTTTAATTCATGAATTTAATTTACTCTATATAAAAATTGTGTTTTTGTGTGTAACCATTTTGTTTTATGGTCAGGTATGTTAAATTACCTCCCCTTATAGATTTAAACTTTATATACTGGTATTTGGAATTACCCCTTATGATACTTTTTTTTACATTTCTGATTTATCATGTCCCTAATTTTATACTTGTTTTATGATTTCACATGATTATAAACACTTAATAAGTTAAATCAATGTAAAATTAGGTTAATTGTTTCCTCTCATGTTAAAATTGTTTTTTGTTAAATTTTATGAATTTGTTGTCTCCCCTGATGTTAAATTTGTACATGTTGTATTCGTGGGTGTTATTATTATTTTGTTAATGATATATTACCTATGGTTGTGAATTTTATTTAAGATCCCCCACAGTTAAATATAATGTATTTGCACTGATATGTTGTATGTCCTGTTTTATAATAATTACCAGCGTAAATTTTGAAAAATTATCATATTTCTGACATTCAGCTGCAGGTACAAAATTTATCAGATAATTTATAATTATTTTATCTTAAATAATCCATAGTTTGTTTTTTTAACATATTGTTTGCTAATTTGCATAAAAACAGGCTGCCTTGTATTTTTCAGCTATAACAACAGTGTCCTATCCATAATAGTCAATTATTTTGTGATTAAATGTTTTTATACAGCCAAAATAGTACCAACAATTATCTCCCCTGATTTAAAAGTTATTTTTTTCTTTATCGTCTAGAGGCTCAAAGTAATCACACTTCTTAACCACAAGATGATTGATTATAAATAATAGTATTTAATACATGTACAATATTCATATTTTCTAGTCACCTGTGCCATCTGGAGCCACTTTGATTATCTCCCCTTCAAGTATATCTCACCAGTGGGTGGATGAAATACTGAAGCATGTGTGCAGTCAATCATTGAAAGTATTTGTAAGTACACACATGTAATTACACACATGTAATGACATATCTTTGTTTAACTTTAAAGTGAACATAATTCACCTTTTCTGTATATTCTTGTGCAATCAAAATATATGAAGGTATATTGAAAGCATTGTCTCTCTAATTATAATCATATTGTATAATTAGAAAACATGTTCACTCTTTAACCATCAAACACTCTTTAATGGTTAAAATTTTAGAGTATTGATAAATCTATTTATTGTACAGCTCCCTTGATTTGAATTGAATAAAGTTGTGTTACATTGATTGAGTTTAAAATTTAAATGGATGATGCATATGAAATAGAATGAATAAATGTATAAATTTGGATTTGGATTATGAAACTGCAATACATGCATTGTAAAAATGGTGTATGCTATGTTAACCATAGGAAATGGTTTTGGTCAGTTAAATTTATTTATTAAGTATGTAGATAGACTTATGATAGATTATTTTATTTGTAAGGTATATTCAGGAGTAAACAAACAAGGTTTTATACAACCAATGACGCTGGCCAGACAGGATATAGTTATAACTACATATGAAACTCTCCGCAAAGAAATTGACTATGTTGATTTACCACATAGTAACAGTAAGTATTGAGTTATCTTTAGACAGACCTTGATCTATGGAGGCTTTTAAAAGTACCTTTGTGTTTCTTAATATTGATATCTGTCAAAGGTAGGACAGAAAAATGTTAAGCAAATGGTCAGGTGTTTGTCTAGTTTTTTATAAACTAATCTTACTTCCAAACATTTCCTTATGAAAAAAATACATTGCTCAAACCAGATCAATGGTAATCTACCAAGTTAGATATTAAGTCTAAAAAGGGAGTTTACAAGTTTTAATGATATCCTCACGAGATATTGGACAGAATGTAGAAGCAGTCATTTTTTCTCTAGAAGGAACTTTATTTTGTATATTTCATATTATAATGCATTGTTTAACCATTCAAAACTGAGAAGCTTAAACAATCAAAACTTAGGTCGTTGACAATTAAAACCTAGATGATTAAACAGTCAAGTCTTTTTAAAGTGATTTATATAAGGATTGAATTTTATTTTGTCTGTTTTATGAATGTATAGTACACCAGATCACATTCAATTTAATGGACAACTTTGCTATTAATGAACAAATTTGAATGTGATCTAGTGATGTCATATCTCTATGAAAGTGAATTAATGCATGCCTTGGAACAACTGAATGTTGGAATTCCTTTTGGTTATATACCTTCACTATATGAGGTAATACTTACTGTGTGTAAGTGGAAGAATAGAAGTAGTAAAATATTGAAGTGTATTTCATGTACATAATATATAAGATGGTATATGTAATATATGTTAACATATGACAGATATATCACACCAAACTATAAAGTCGCCATAAGTGTACACTGTCATAAGCAGACACCGTCTCGATAGGACCTATACATGAATTAAAGGGACACTAAACCCCAATAAACAAACAAATCACACCAAACATCCCTGACTTGTAATAAATTTTGTTTTTAATTGCAGGTGAAAATGGTAGAAAGTTCCGTCATCCAAAGAGATTCATGGCCATTCCAAGTCCCATAACTGCTGTTGAATGGTGGCGGGTATGAGAGTTATAAACTTTAAGAATAAATCTAAACTTAATTCTAAAACTTTTGTAACATGTAGAAGACAAGTGCAGGGTCATCGGAAAAGAAGATAACAAGTAGCTACTGGTAGTAAAGGTGTTGAGAAAATGAAGTTACTTTGATATTGGCAAAAAAAAATTGAATTAGGATATAGTCATCCAGAACATTTACATGTATGATGATATATATAATTATATATATATATATATATGTGATGCATCTTGTTTTTAGTTTAATTTTTTTCTAAATCCGGATTATACAGTCATTTAGGAAATAAGGATTAACATCATAAGCATTACTTAATGTACTGTTGTTAAATTTGACAATTAAATCTTATTTATATGAGGTTCTAACTTTAACTTTCCTACTAAGGGATGATCAAGAATGATGGGGGGATAAGACGCACCTGAATTAATATATTATAGTCGGTGGGCTTCAATCCAGATCTGCCTATCATTAGA
>JAUMGZ010213250.1:0-11841 GCA_032359645.1 Pododesmus macrochisma | reverse complement strand
GCGGACCCAAGCAGACTTAAATATTGTCGGCCATCAGGTCCTGCGCAGCAACGGGTTTTGTCGGCCCTGCATGATTTCTGCCAGTCGGGGCCGACGATTTAGTTGCAACTCTGCTATTAATTATAATTTAAGCTGCCAAAAGCAATTTGCCTTCAATTATTAATCTCATCTGAGGACACTGGGAACTAGAATTCACAATAACATGTCCTATGATTATACTGAACCGATAAAGATTACCTACCATCAGTAGTGTCTGCCTGCTTATTCCAGTATTCTAGTAATGAGTCGTTTCCTAATTTAGGTGCTGCAGGAGCTATTTCTGCCAGTAACATCCATGCACTCTGTCAATAGTCAATATAAAGTATGATACATATATATATAAATTAAAGGATGTCACTGATAAATGTCAAACCATATCCTTAAGATACAATTGAGGTTATATAAAAGCTGGATTCACTAATGGTTTTAACAATGCCTAAATAATCTAGTCATGACTATGAGTTGGCTATATGCTACGCCCCTGATGAATCATGTCTATGAACAAAACCCTATCAGGACCAAGTATCCTGATTTCTGACCAAACTACTACATTGGATGTTCTCTATGTGAGTTTGACATTTTGAATATAAAAACCTTAAATCTTAAAGCCTGTATTTATATAGTTTAAATAACATATAACCATTCATCTATTGTCTTATTTCTAATCATCATCATGCACAGTAATATTTCAACATGAACCTTGTTACTGTCTGTCCCAATGTGAGTCTGTAGAGCACTGACAACATTCTGTTTGATTTTGCCAGATCTGGCCCAGTGTGAACAAGCCTTCTGTAAGTACCGCCTGTAAAACATAATCACCATTTATAACAAGACAACATTTAAAATTGTATACAACAAATTCTGGTACAGAATATTGACTGTGACGCCACGCTTTATGTCCTTTAAATACTTGACACTGAAGAATTTCTTATGTAAAACAACTCATCATAATTTTAATTAATATTCCCAGTTGTTACCTCTGTATGAATACCAATCAACATGGTGTTTTTGATGAAAATGGTTGCTCACATGTGGCAAATATGGTATCAGACTTTTAAGATGTTTGCTTAGTAAATTCTGACATTTGACTGCTCAAGAAAATGTGTTATTCCAATCAATAGATCTTCAATTTATGTATATTAACCATTGTAATATTTAGCAAAAAGAAATTAAAATGTTTTCATTTAGATTGAAAATAAGAATGTAAACATAAGGATATTTATTGTTTCATCAAGATATGAAATCAGTACTGTTCAAGACATAGACCAATGAATGTTTGCAAGCTAATAATTGAAAACCAATATTAACTATATCCAAACCTACAATGCTTATCCCGTGTTGAAATAGTCAACTAACATTAAAATCTTAACTGCTGTCAAGTATTTTCTTATTCTTAGAACTGAAAACAGACAAAAACTGATGCCAAGACAAAATGTGTGAGATTTGTAATTAAATGATGAATGTTTTGATTTTGATAATAACATTGTAAACACCTAGTACATAAAACTCTTGCCAACAAACCATTCAGTCATAAACATAATCCTTGTCAATGATAAATGGTCAAAAACGAAATACCTGAACTCCACATTTTCAAAATTCTCAATGATATCTAGGAGTTCCCAGCTAAGTTTATGTGCATCAGTCTTTGACTTGTTGGCTGGTACTATGTTGTGTATAATAATGTCCTCAATCATATCCAGACATTTCTCTTGTAGAGTAGTCTCTCTATCTATCACCAACGGCAACACACCATCCAACCAAGCTCTGTCGGCAAAACAAAACACATAATTATAAAATATACTTTTATCATTTGTATACTTAGGTTGTAATTCTTATAACACCTAATTTTGATGGGAACAAAACTAATTCTGGACTGAGTCACCAAAGGAGGGAATGTCCTATCTAAGTATCTTAACTTGGTTCTAGAATGAACTATTTACAGTTCTGTCTAGAAATAACTTTATTACACTGGTGTAATATGATTTGCTTTAGGAATCACTATGCCAAAATACTGTTAGTTTACCTGATGAAATCTTACGGTTTCCTATACATTGCAATAAACTATCCTCAATAACATAATATTGGTTATCATATGTTCAGTACCCAGTGGTATTTTGTTTTTACATATTACATAAATGTAGAATAAGAACAAATAAAACAATTCCTAATGATCTATCAATTATTTTTCTCTGTCAACATTTGGAAGAACCATGTACCAAGATTTAAACAGCAGTAAATGTAAGGAAGCATATTTAATAAGACAAAGTCAACTTAATGAGATTAAAATGGGATCAACATATGAAATAATTTTGTTTGAGAACAACAACAATAATCTACAATGACAAAATATATAATCTGTAAATATTTTGTACTAGTATAACTTATTGCTCATCATATTAGTCTACTGTTGAATTTAATCAATTTCTTTCAATCATGAACTAATGCAATATTATAATCCAAAGAACACCATGTCATACATATTAATCATGAGGAGTGGATCAGTGATCACTGTATGCGTGATACATAATAAGGCTGTGTTGGTTACTTACTGTTGTATTGGTCTCTCTGTCGGCATGATCACTGTATGTGTGATACATAATAAGGCTGTGTTGGTTACTTACTGTTGTATTGGTCTCTCTGCCGGCATGATCACTGTATGTGTGATACATAATAAGGCTGTGTTGGCTACTTACTGTTGTATTGGTCTCTCTGTTGGCATGTTGTAGAGGAGATCTGTCAGTGATTGTAAGGCCTGCTTACGTACACTCAGGGCAGGATCACGGCAACGCTCAATCAATAGTTCAACATTCTATAATTTAAAAATACTTCATTTATAATTTACTTTCACTTTATAATTTGTTCCTTAATTTCCTTAAGCAAAATAGTTCTTTACATGTAAATACAATTCTATTTGACAAGCCTAATGAAAAATTCTTAAAAAACAATATGATTAAAATCAAGGTATTTGGATTTAACTAACTACATGTATATTCAGGTAGGTTGTTAATTTTGGGGATATTTATCAACATCTAAATTTTGGCTCATCTGGCTAAGGCCTAGGCTATTCAATTAAAAACACTCCTACCCCATAAGTGACAAAATCTAGAACTTTTCTTTATGCATTGTTGTTGTTGATAAAACAGTAGTTCTATGTCTTATGTTGATTAGGGGGAAATCTCTTCTGTTCCTGATCCTTTACTCATCATCAATTAAAACATTCTATCACGGACTAATGCAAGAGTTTTGTCTTTATGTTCAATGTCGGGAAATGTTTACTTTGTGACCAGAATTCTGCTGTAATTCTCTGACTGGGATGAGGTAACTACAAACTACATCCACAATCATTAGAGATGGCGGACCTGAGAGTTGGAGAACAGAGGATGTTTCCTCATGACTAAAGGTTGGGTCTGTTGTGGAAAGATTTAATGGTACAAATCTAAGGTAACTTGAATATGATTTATTTAGCAATAACAATAGATAGGTTATAGGATAATCAGATGTATATACAACTAAAATATACTTTTTAATAAAATCCTTATTTTAAAGACAATTGCTATCACTTCTTTGATGGTAGTTGAAACCCAAGATACACTTATCTAAGGTACTGGCAGATAAAAAATCACTTCAGTTGGTGGTTCCCCTGAAAAAAGAATCTTCTGGTGAAGGATATATTTTAATGGAAAAGCCCACTAGTACATGTTGTCACCATCTTTTTATGGACTGTATAATATAAGATACCTGTCTTCTGTAATCCGGTGCTTCAAAGCTGATGATATTCTCCAAGGCTTGAAGTGCTGCCTTCCTTACATGTACTTTCTCATCCCGAGATCGACGTCTGATCATTGACAACACTCCATCTTCATCTGGAAGATCTAAAAATAAACACAATAACATTCAATTGTAGGTCAACAGAAATGTATAATATATCATTTTAATTTGTCCCAAACACTCTTTAAAAATGAATTCAATGAGTGGTGGGTCATTGAAACAGTGCTTCAAATCCTTTCACATTTTACTTTATTGAATATTTCTACCTACAAGTCGCTATTCAAGTGTCAATATATAAACAAACATGAGACATAATGGTTCTTAAACTAAACCTGTTTTTGCTTAGTAATTATGTTAACAACCACATACATACTTAACATAGTTACGACTGTTCATCATATGTACTTGCACTACTTACTTGGGTTATAAGGGGTGAGATATACAGCATTGAAGGGAGTTTTAGGGTTCCGTGGGATGTTGCTTCCAGCGGGTGTCTCTACAACTTCAGGTTGTTCCTGTTCATTGTCAGCTGTTTGATCTGCCCTGGAAGCTGTGTATAGTGATACAAAACACAGAAAACAAATGAAATAGAACTCTTAATGGGGAAAATATAAACAGAAAACCAAAGCATTTTACAGAAAATAAACAAAATACAAACACAAGTTTGTGTACTAAGTGGGTACATATCATTAAATACTTGTACTTAGTGGGTACATATCATGAAATACTATGAATTCACTTATCATTTGGAAATGTTTCAATGTATTTTATTTTTGTTTCCATGTTTAATGTTTTCATATAAGATAAGTTGACAGGTGTTTATCATTTAATTAGCTTTCTGTGGGTTAATGCCCAGGACAAAAAGGATTAAAATAACATCACAACTTGAGGATAACATTATGTAAATAGATGTACCAGTAAAGAAGCTTACCATCTGACACAGCCTGCTGTGCTCTGGCTTCTACTTCTGGTGTTGGGATCAAGTGTGGAGCATTAGCAGGCCTAGGTCCAGCCCTAGGAGTCACAATATCCCTCAATGTGGTCTTAATACTTTCATTCTTTGTTGTAAAACACTGAGCAAATGCTGTGATTGCTCGGGCTCGCACCCTAGAACATAAAAAATTCTGTCAATGATTACATTGTATTCAATGGCTTCCACCCTAGAACATAAAAAACTCTGTCAATGTTTACATTGTATTCAATGGCTTGCACCCTAGAACATAAAACATTCTGTCAATGTTAACATCGTATTCAATGGCTCGCACCCTAGAACATAAAAAAAAATTCTGTCAACGACTTTTGGAAAAAAAACCTAGGTTACAAAGGGACACAAATCTCGTTAAAATTGACACAACATCCCTAGTTTACGATATGCACATCTTCATATGATTCCCTTCACACAAAAATCTCAAAGGATTCGGTCGAAAACTGTAGGAAGTGCTGTGGTCACAAGGTTCACACTGACTGGTGGAAAATTTAATTCAAAAAGGGTCATAACTCTAGATAAAATTGGCAAAACATTCCCATATCACGATTAGCACATCAACATATGACTCCCATCACACACACAAAATCTCAAAAGATTTGGTTAAAACTGTAGGACTAGTTGCGGTCATAAGAAAATATCCACACGATAGCATAAAACACTCCGCTTTGAAAAGAGGGTTGTATAAAAATAGCTAAGAAAAATGTAAAACTAAAGATGGCCGACTCACATTGGGGTAGCATCTGAACAGCCATCAATCAGAACTTTTAGTAATGACTCACAAAACTAAAGATGGGTGACTTACGTGGGGGCAGCATCTGAACAACGATCTATCAGAACTTCTAGTAATGACCCATGACTTCCACAATTCACAGATTGGTCTGTATCATCAGCTACAACAGGGAAGTATACATGTACACCAATAACTTAACTCAAGTTGATAGGTTTTGAATTCAATTATAAAGTATATAATAAAGTTTGTTTGAAATTTGATTTCAACACCAAATCTAACAACAATTCCTAATTATAAAGGTTAACAATAGACATATGTAGGCATAAGTTGACTGATTACTAGGCTGTTTACAAATCTAGTTAAGACACAGAACTTATGACTGAATTTAACCAACAGACCATCTTGATATGTTCTGCTGGCGTTTTGAATTATAAGCATCTTGTTATATTGAAATGACTTCAGTATATCAGTTAACAGCTTCTACATTGCATATGAAGCAGTAAAAGTCCTTTTGAATAAGAAGAAGAAAAGCATATTGTTATTTAATATGGCTAAAACACAGGAAACTTACCAACTTCGACCTCTCTTTCTGTCGTTCCTAATAACTTAGCCACTATTTCACATGCAAACGCTCTGTTACTCATCTAAAGAAGACAAAAAATACATTTATATAGTTCACTAGTTTTAATTTTGAAAAAGGAACAATGTTGAAGTCCTTATATATATCTGCTTATCATTTAAATAATGCGTAGTAACGTAGCTATTTTGAATTATGTTATTTTACAATCTTCCATAGGAGGTGATAAATTTGATGGAAAGGTTAGGATATTAACAAGATTTGCCTTAGGTTGAAATTGAAGCTTCAGATACCATCTCTACATTGGCTCAACAGAAAGCATTATCATTGCAACGTTGAAGACAATTTACAAGTGTAACAAACTGTTTACTTGCAAGATCAGTATCAATGCTGGCTTCTTTTTTGTTTTTAGAATGTAAAATTTCAATTAAGTGAAACGCTATGCTGAAGTCTGTGTGAATGTTTACTTTTTTTTTACCTTTTTGGTATCAAATTTAACTCTGCTCTTATAAGTGATTCGTTCTCACATTGATGTCACATGACTTGACATAAATCCATAATTATGAAACTATATTTCAAAGTAAAATTTTATATATTAAATTAGAATAGGGCTAACCATATTACAAATTGAACCAGTAGGGTTATCCCCTAATTACCATCATCATATAAAGGCTGTTAGAAGTGAACTCTTACATTAGAATGGCGAGACAATCGATAGAACCATTCTACCATCTTTGTGTAGACCTCACTGGGAAGTTGTTTCAACATGGAAACTACTGACTGTAAAGAAAATACATAAATTAATGTTCTGACTTCAAAACAAGTTATGATATGAAGAAATGTATATTTAACTACCATATTTTAATACTTTTAAATCAGAAATTATATAAATAAATTTGATGTTGCTTTTCTTGTTTTGTTTTCCTGAAAACACAAAAAATGTTTACCCCATTTAATACTTTAAGGTATCAACTTAACAGTTATGTAAGATCAAATATCTACTAGATCTGAGCGTACATACCATGGAAACCTTGGCACGATATTCTGCCTTGTCTGGGAGTTTTGTACACATGTGCTGAAGCAGTGTCTTAATGCTAGGGAGAAATCGTCCTTCACACTGCGTCATCATATGACTGAAATGAGCATTTAAACCTGATTAAATGAAATAACCTTAACAAAAGAAATTGCATTTACGTCATGTTTCTTTGTGTAATTAGGACTTAACATCAATATGAGAGGTTTTCTTCACTAAAATTGTGACAAAAGACCAAAGGAGAAAAACAAAACATCAGTGCGCACTGTCACCAGCAGACACCGTCTTGATATGACCTAGACATACATTGAATGGACGTTAAACCCCAATAAACAAATAAACCGCATTTGGATTAATTCTAATCATAAAATAAAATATATTGTGCAGAGAAAAACTCTTCTACAACGGACAGATAACACTACAGCTCTATACCTTAGTTTTAATTTTGGGGGATAAATAAAACAACATTTTTTAAAATTGAATTAAAAAAACCTCAGATTAAGAACCTGTGCAGTAAAAATAATTACCATATAAACAGTACTGCGTGTTCTCGACAAGTGTTGACAGGTTTTGATATACTTGCTGCAGTTGTTTTGTTATCTCCAATCAACATCAATAAATTTGGTAAAATGTTTTTACACATCTGTGAAAAAATTACAATATTCATTAATTAGAATATAGGAAATTGAGTAGAATGTTGAGCTATTTCCAGCATAAAATGATCCATTATATTTACCATGAGATTGTCACATACAGTTGGAAAGGGCATAGTTTCTTAATGCATTACAATATATTAAAATATTTTCCATAATATAACATGTGAAAGTGTTAGAGCAGGACAACACATTACCATGAGAATACCCACCGAGCTACAGCAGGATAACACATTTCCATGACAATACTCACCAAGTTACAGCAAGACAACACATTACCATGACAATACTCACCAAGTTACACCAAGACAACACATTACCGTGACATTACTCACCGAGTTACAGCAGGATAACACATTTCCATGGAGAGGCTGACACAAATATTCAAGTCCCTTAAAAATAAACCACAGAAATAAAATAAACTGGTTTCGTTTAGAAAACAATTACTATAACTTAAAATTCATTAATTTTTGTTACATTATTTGTTTACAGTAAATTCAAATTATTTTTCTTAATCAAGAACTCATAAATTATATCTGGGAAAACATATTGAAAAGATGTTTTTTATAATTAACACACATAGTTTAACACATTTAGTAGTATTGGTTATACTGCCACAGCAATAGCTTGATCAGATAAATTAATTTACAAGAGAGTAACTACTTACCTTGTAAGCCAATCCAGGAATAGGTAGGTGATTTAATAAACTGAAAAACAGAAAACATAGTCTGGATACAATACTCAACATTTTATAATACATTAGGTTTAGTTATATAACAGGACACATGGTTATATTCACAACAGTACATACACAGTCTGTATGGTTCTATGGTCACAACTTATAACAGTAAGATTTATACAAGAAAATGAACTGTGGTTACAGCACTGCTATATCATATATTGTTTATATCAATAAGACAAGATACCTAGTACTTTACAAACTAATTATAAACTCAAAGTGAGAAAAACCCAAGTTTATTTTTAAAGATAACCTGACAGTATGTCAACAATTTTACCTAGAATCTGCAAATTTTCCATTGAATGAGTCTGGTTCATGTCTTGTCAGCTTAGCAAGGATCTGTATTGTGTGATATAATGAGGACTCGGACTGCTTCAATGATGTAGTCTTCACAAGATTTACTAAATCCTGTCAACAAAGAAAGATAACTCTATAATACTGATACGTGTCAATTGAGTAGTCCACACAAGATTTACTACATCCATTTTAAAAGTTTTGTGATATTTGTAATGACTTGTGCTAGCTAGATACCTAGTTTTAACAAACATTTTTTAAGTTATTTGATATTTGTAGTGAATTGTGCTAGCTAGATACCTATTTTTAATGGACGAATCAAAGTTTTCTGATATTTGTAATGTATCGTGCTAGCTAGATACCTACTTTTAATAGACAGATTAGAAGTTTTCTGATAGTTGTAATGTCTTGTGGTGCAAGTTCATCATCACCATCTTCATCTTCTTCATCATCAAAATCCTGAGAATGAAATGAAAAATTAAAAATCAAAGAAAACCATAAACAAACCATAGCAAATGTAAAAATTGAAACACAAAATGTTTTTTTTAGATAAAATTTTAAGTGCAAATTATTAATATCTATATAATTTACATCTGACTTGATATTTACCACATCTTTTGATTTTAAATTAAGATATTGATATATTAACTCCATCAACTTACATGTACATCAAGTGTGGGATCTATTCTTTTTGTTCTGTTTCCTCTACTTTTCTTATGGTTCTTAGTTCTGTTAGGTGACATGCTCTTCTTTCTCTTTGTGGTGCCTGAAATTGGATAATTTTGATATAAAACTCGACCTGTTTCTTGGGACAGACTAATGCACAACACATGATTAGTTTTTATGAATGTGACCAATCAAATTTGGGAACATAGTAATCATAAACACATTGTACCAAATTTCAAGAATATCAGACACAGCATTAGAGAGGAGTTGCTTTGACAAGGTTTATGTTCAATACCATGAACTTTTCTAGAGTTAAAGGGCCACAGCTATTGGAAAAAATCAAGAATATAACTCTCTTAATAGCAGATCGTATCTAACATTTATAAAAGTATATCATTAAATGCCATACATTCGTACTTACATATCATAATTGTTATTGCAAATTAAAAGCATTGCTTTAAAGAAATATGGAATGATGACCTTCACAATAACATTTCACTGCATATGAATGTTAGTTACAAACAACAATATTTGCTTTCTTGACACTTTTTAGACATACAAACTACACTTACCAACAGTAATACACATCTTTAAGATGTCGACAGTTTTCTCAAACAACACTGGATGGAATACTTTAAATGCACTGCTCCCTTTCAACAAAATGTAACACATAAGAATTTTATGTTCAAAGAATATGGGTATTATATTTTCCCTTAATCTTAACACTTTTTAAGTCTAAACATCACAACATTCTTAGAATGTAAAAATACAAGTAAAAATAAGAGCCTTTTCAAAAAAAAATTCACATTAGCTACATTTTGAACATATACTGTCTAAATTTGCGGATGTTCAACATCTAAATTCAATATTGCTCTGGGTTTTTTAATACAAGAATTTTGTGATATCAGAGGTAGAAATAATATTTGAAATTCAAATGGCCAGCAGGGTTAACAAATCACTGGCCCTCCCTGATCTTCACTGGCCTCAAAAAACTTTTACAGATTTATAGAAAAAGATCCACTCAACTTTATTGAAAAGTGAAGTATTCACTCAATACAAAAGACAACTTTTTAGTTTTATTGACAAATGCATACTCTGCTCATTTCCCATAAATCACATTTATCATGACTGATGATAACATCTTTTTTGTCACCAGGTGACCAACATACCGTCTTCGTTCTAATAAACGTCCTGTCTCTAATAATCGCCCAACCCCTACTTTGACGTCAAAACTAGTGACTTTTACCTCCCTCCAGTGGATTTTGACAAACCTCTAATAGTCACCCCTACCCCCCACAACACAGCTTGTACATCTAAATCAACAGATCATCATCGTTACCTAGAAATCTTCTGTCTAATCGTTGAAAGTATTTCAGGTGTTCCCATTTTCCGATATGATTTGACAGGGCCGTTCTGGAATGTGACCGACTGTCCTTTTGTTTTTCTTTACTATACCAACAATATCGTTGTTATTGTTGCAAGGCTTCGTCAAACAGTTAAGGACTGTGAATTTTTCACGATAAACGTGATGTCCCTTTATTACTGAAATGTGAAGTGCAATGCAACACATGTGTCATGTTTGTTTTGATTTACATCACGCACATGTACACTGAGGAGTTCGATCAAGGAGAGCAACTCTATAGGAATTATTTCGGAGGGAAATCCAGGCATGACACGTTTGTGCTATCTGTTAACGCTGTTAGAATCGCTGGAATAGTTTGACGTAACTATTTATGATTCTTTTATGTTTTATTAATAGATGATTTGATAAAAAGGCGTTTGAAAATTTTGTTTCTAATAAACGCCCTCCCATGAAATTTTTGTGGTATTTTTGGCTTGTTTCCAATAAACGCCCACCCCCTACTTTTAAATTCTAGCCTGCTCTATTAATCACCCGGACGTTTTTTTAGAACAAATATGGTACTTTGAACAAATCTGGCATTTCATACCGTCTTAATATTCATGCCTCTATACTGTACAGAGTCATGACGCCATGCTATATAAAAACTGGCGAAAGTGACCTCCGACCGATTGGTGGTAAACAGACCTCATTTATTCAATATTTATAGCCTGTCTTCCTTTTATTACTCAATCTTACCTGTTCATGTATATGTCACAACCTGCTAATGTCTATAAATACGAATTTTATTATGTACAACAAAAACATCGAAAACCATCCTTCAAGCGCTTACCGAAATCTCGTTGGTCGCTTTTATCAAAAGCAGTCAAAATAAATAACTGTGCATGTGTGCAGTTTGCCTACCTTCTGAATATTCATTAATATGTACAAGTGTGAATTTTCAACAGGGACCTTAGACACCTCATGAATATTCAGAAGGTAGACAGACTGCACG